>BMAT01008104.1:0-10878 GCA_019649035.1 Elysia marginata | reverse complement strand
CCAAGCCTTTACATGTTCACCCCCATAGCCTACCGGTACCGAGAAACTAAAAATATTCTTTTTCTACTTAGCAAAATTTTTTCTTCTCTCTCTCAACCAATCTCACCCCTGACACATCACTGCGGTAATCAAAGCCTAGACTAACCGCACCTTGGCTAGAGCTGCTGTATCAAAATGGCGGCGGCTTCCCTTGTTGTTTCAATTCTCGCCCCTTGACAGCGCTATCTAAGTCACTTCGTTCCCATATCCCTTATTAAAGTTTCACAATGGGTTCTCCTCGGGGCCTTTACCACTCCAATGTTTCTGAACTCGGAAAGGAACAGCAATGAAAGCCCATCACTCTGCAACACTGACAAGATTCTTCACTGCCCATGGTCAAGTACCCAATTAACGTTCACTGATTCGGGCAATTCTGTATGAAGAGCATTTTTCAAGGACTAAACTTAGGGCTGTAGTTCTGAGAGCTTGAATCCCGGAGCTTTCAGTCTGAACGCCGATTGTCTATTACTAGTTGGTTGGTTGGTTGTTTGAATTTTAACGTCTCTTTTTAACTACAAGGTTATATCAGAGACGGCGCCTGGGACAATTGAAAGCGTGCTGCCACACTGTGATGTACGGAGCGCTGCATACACCACACCCAGTCACATTATCCTGACACTGGACCGACCAGACTTAGCACTAAATCTATAATGCCAGACACTAGACGGATCAGCTACTAATACCAATTTTAAAGTCCTTGGTTTGACTCGGCCGGGGATCGAACCTATACCTTCCAATTTCTGAGCGAGTGTCTTAACCGCTAGTCCACATAGCCGGTGTCTGTCTATTACTAGACCAGGAAGCTAAGTATCAAGAAAAAAGATAATATACGATAAGATACCTGTTATTTATCCTATAGGAAACTTTTTTGTTTTCACAATTGCATGTAACATAAATATAAATGTATTTATGTATATTAAACAGTAAAACATAGGATTAAAGATAAAAAAGACAAATACACACAAACACACAGGAACCCTCTATCTCACTTTCTTTTCTCTCTCTCTCACTCTCACTATCTCCCTCTCACTTACTCTCTCTCTCTCTCTCTCTCTCTCTCTCTTCCTTAAAGTAAATCAGATCCCTGCACAAAGGCGAGTTACTTGTATTGAATATAATTATAAAAATATACCAAAGATAAATTTTAAAGAGTTGTTATCTCAGACGTAACATATCCTACATCAGACTCGTCTCGTCTGGTCTTGACACCTGGTAGTGTACACTCAAATAAAAAAAACAAACTCGCAGCAGATAAACTTTTTGTGTTATTTTTAAAAAGGAGAGTCGTTCATGCCGTGAAAATGGATGTCTCCGGCGGAAGCTAAAGTCTGACAAAATGTGTGGGGACTGTCAGAGAAAGATTGGCATTCATTGAGTCGTCAAGACATGGCGCGGTATGGTGGGGGAAGCTTGGAGTGCGTTGGTTAACTCGACTCCAAACAAATCTTAACGACGTGAATGACATGATTTTTATTAAGGTAGGCCTAGTAGAAGATACAACTGTGAAAGAACTCAAGAAACCTTGGAGAATTTTTAGATGGAAGTCTCCTCATGCAGCAAATAACACACATAATTTTTATCAAAATAAAAAGTGACAAGACGCTGTTCATGACGTACCACATACGTTACGCTTTATCGACGGAAGGTATCGCGATCGGTAAGATGGTAATGTTAAATCTAGACCGACTAAGAATTTGTTTTTATCAATTTGAAAAAAGTATCATAGATTGAGCCATTTTTTTTCAGAATATACAAATTTTACTCTTACTTTAACACGAGTCTTCGCTCCAGTTATCTAGGCTATTCGGCCACTCAGTTTCGCTCTCCATGATAAAAGCATTACCTCAATTTTCACTTTCTGAAAGCTTATTCGTATCTGAATGCACAAATATAGACTTTCATAAGACATTTATCAAATAAGCTTACAGATATCTTGGTTCTATGGTATATTTTCTTATTCTTCAAATTTCTTTACGGATATTCTAGCTTAGATTTGTACGTGACTTATTTACAAAAACCTTCCGTCACGAAGGAGTTAACAAATTGTCTAGCAACCAGTCTGCCCGTATCAGATGTCTTAACGTTCATCCTCCAGGCGGTTCTTAAATTGAACATTGCTTTTTTGTAAGCCTTCTACGTAAATAGTTTTATGAAATAATTACTTTTTCCTAGAAAGATATCAACATTTTCGATGCTCACAGTTCAAATTTTCAGACCATCCGATATCGGTCGCTATTGACTCAGTTAAGACAGCTCTAATAAAGAAAGGTCTCAAAATGCGTCCTCAAATAAAAACGGTTAGAGGCACCGACGGCTTCCTCACCGAATGTGAGTCGGGCCCAAGATTATTTAACATCGACGCAGCAAAGAGCAGCTTGGAGGCGAAATCCTAAATTTGACAGTCTAAACCCTTTTTAACTAAAAAGAGCTTAGCGCAGCCATTGAGAGCAACAATGCCTCTAGAAAGGCATCGCGGCAACAGTTTGTTTCCATGAAGAGATACAAAGTCTTAGATGCAAAAATCCTGGCCATAAATTTTCAGTCTACTTTGAGGGTATAGAACCAACTGGAACACCTAGAGTTGACGAAGATACACGAACGAAAGGTAAAATAGAATTTTGACAAAGTGGCGGCTCGGCAGAAGAGACTAAACATAAGGACAAACTAGGTGAAACCATGAATTAGGAGAAAAAGGGGGAAAAGGCAAAATGGAAAAAAATAAAAACGATCAAAACTGATCCAAACAATGAAAAAAAATGAGTGAAATCAGATATTGAAAAAAGGAAAATAAAACAAACATATAAGAACAGGAAACAAACGTTATCTTAGACCCCAAAAGATCTGAAAAAAAAAAGTATCACATACTGTCAATGGTGTGAGTGTGAACTAATTTCACTGCGGTCAGGTAGTACACAAGAGAGTGGGTTAGTAAACAGGCCACAGACACCCTTCAGCACAGACTTGAGAGACTTGATGAATGAAAGTAAACGAGGGAACGAAGTTTAAACCAGGGAGTCCATTTAGACAGAGCAGTTTCTCACCTAGGTTAGCAAAAAAAAAAAAAAAATAAGACCTAAAGCGAGACTGAGGTAGACCTGCACAAGTAGAAAATAAGTACATGATTGTTTGTAGCTAGAACTTGTAGAAGTTCTGTTCCACATCATCAGATTCCTACCTTTCGAGCATAAAGTTATATTAGGATTGGAAATTTTCCCCGAAAAATGTAATAATAATGACCAAAGTCCTAAGGATATCCATAAACGTATTCTGATTATTTATCAAATTACCAAATAGTGGAAATCAATACCCTTAAAACCAGTTTAATTCTATTTGTAACAACGCTTCAATATTTCAATTTTAAGGGTCAAAGAGAACAAGAACTGCGGTAAAGACAAAAAAAAAACAAAAAAAAAATCCTATTAAAAGCTGGAAAGTTAAAATTTCTCTACTTGTAGAATGTAAACATCGCGTAATTCATGTCTAAACCTGCACAGTCCATTATAAAGTTACAAATACGAAAACTAAAACATTTGGGTCCATTTTGGTACTTTTGTTTAACTTTCGACTTCCGATGGGTCTGAAAAGACAGTAATATAATATTTTATATATATTAAACACTTGAGCAGCCAGGGTGGAACTCTGTATTTCTATTCACCGTTCGGCCCCCTAAAGGCTCCAAGGAATAGGTATAAGATAACTGGAAGGTCGGTCCTATATTGATCGGGAATGTGGTGAGTGCCCCCTTGCGACTCAATTAAACGTAGGATTAGAAAATTATATCATAACTTTATTAACACACGGAAAAATACATAGTTAAAGGGCACTGAAAACAATATGAGCTCTAAAGAACACAGTGCAGAAAAGAAAATTAATAAAAACCGAATATCTTAAACCACTACTAACCAACCGGGTCTTTTTTTTTTAACCAACTGAACAAAGGTACGTGGGAAACAAAACTTTAAGGCACATAGGTAAAAAAAACTGTTTATGCTAAAGGTATGTATAAAAAGAAAAAAAGAAAAAAGGAAAGACAAAGACTTTGGAAGGCTATTTTGTAAAGATAACGCTTCAAGACACCAGACTGTGCCTAACTCGATAGATAATAAACTCGATAAAAAACTTATAATAGATAATAAATTCGAGAGTTGGGTTAAGAATGGTCAATACAATGTTTCTGTAACAAGAGCTCTACAGGTTATTTCATCATCTTTCAGATCAGCCACTTGAACATTTAGTGAAAAGTTTAATCTAGTTATCCTATTATTCCTTTCTTTTTAATTGTTAAAGACAATTAAGACTTCAAATAAGTATTTTATATTGATATAGCCCTTCCCCTAATTTAAACCTTCAACAGCTACTGATGCTATACTGGTTTTTTTTTTGTCTTTATTCAAATTATACTTTTTAGATAAAACATTCGACGTACATGTAAACTTCAAAAGTAAGCATTTTTTTTCCTTAGAGTCAAGCAAAACGGTGTATCTAAATCTATGTCCCTAGCGATGACTCCATCACTACAATGTATTTTATTGTAAAGTTTGATGCGTTGCTTACAGATACTGGGAAACATCAACCCAGACCAGGCATCGCGGAATGTTATCACACGATCATTCTCATTCCATAACTCCACGCTACTCTGAGGGACTTTCTTTTATCACCAGACTGTGCCTAACTTGTATTTAGCAATCACTAGATGTTCGCTTATATTTATACGGTAACTATGTTTAAAAAAAAAACTTTTACGACAGTTGTTTTCTCATTAGCCAAGATTTTTAATCAATGAACACCTAGCACGTTGGTCTGTTTGGTTTTTAATCATTACCACCAAAGGTAAACAACCGAGTATTTTTCTTTTTTTAATTTGAGTAGTACTTTTTTCTTTCACAATAAGCATCCTTTTAATATAAGACAAAAAAGCTCAGCGAGCAGACGTGGAAGCGTTGAAGGGACTAAATTGTAGTGACTTTTTCATGAAAAAAGACATTTGGTTTGTCCTACACTTACTGGGGAAACGCTTTGCCTGAAACATCGGACCTCGCTAATTCTGAGCTTGCTTCAAGAACTAAGACAGACGATTATTCTGGATGCTGGACACAGCAACAGATTTCATTTTCTTTCTTTTTTTAGAGTCTGAATACGAAATTTCAAAAAAAATTTTAAAAATTGCTACAAATGGCTGCGATCTGAAACAGTTTGAGTTTAATTTAACGACACGTTGATAAAATAATGCCCGGGTGTTCAATTCCGTATCAATAAATTGTAAAAAAAAAAACAACAAAAAATACAAAGCGGTATAAAATACTAGAAGAAAACCAGTGCTTTTTACTGTCGCTAGCAGAGTGCCCAAGACTTGGCGCTTTTTAAATTATCTGGGTTTACACCACTATATGACAGTCTTGAAATTTCCTTCTAGGTCTAGTTGTTTTTCTTCAATTTGTCGTACCACCACTATATGACTGTCTTGAAATTTATTTCCTTCTAGGTCTAGTTGTTTTTCTTCAATTTGTCGTACCACGACTATATGACTGTCTTGAAATTTCCTTCTAGGTCTAGTTGTTTTCCTTCAATTTGTCGTACCACGACTATATGACAGTCTTGAAATTTCCTTCTAGGTCTAATTGTTTTTTCTTCAATTTGTCGTACCACCACTCTATGACTGTCTTGAAATTAATTTCCTTCTAGGTCTAGTTGTTTTCCTTCAATTTGTCGTACCACCACTATATGACTGTCTTGAAATTTCCTTTTCTAGGTCTAGTTGTTTTTCTTCAATTTGTCGTATCGGAAGTATCACGCAAACAAAAAAATGCACGTGAATCGTTTGCAGAGGCTTGGCTTTGAATGCAGGTCTGGAGTTTGAAATACTTAATAGTAATTTCAAATGTCTAAAAATAGTTTACCTGCTACTATAAATATTGTTTTGTTGTAATGCATCAAAACCCTGGTTACCACAATACTGAATCTTTTAACTCAAACCTTACAATGCTTAGTCCAAAGTTTTTGGGCGGGTCTCTCTTTTAAATAAAAAATGTAATTTGTTAACAAAAATTGTTTCAGAATCCTTAAACGACGAACAAAAACGATCTTTCAAGTTATGAAAACTGTTTGGCGATACAATAACTTAACTCATATTTAAATTCTTCAAATCTGTTTTCTTTTTAATGAGTGTTATTTAAGCTCAAGTGTTGTTGAAAGAATTTAAACAGAAAGTAAGAGGCAGTCTGCTAAATTTAAGAAAGTTAAATTGAACCAATTATGTAGAACATGAAGCAAATAAGTGAGAATTTTAGCTTTTAAAACTGTTCATTTTTAAAAGCACTCCATTCGCTTACCTTTTAATTTTAATTTAAACAGAAAGTAAGAGGCAGTCGGCTAAATTTAAGAAAGTTAAATTGAACTAATTCTCTAGAACCTGAAGCAAATAAGTGAGAATTTTAGCATTTAAAACTGTTCATATTTAAAAGCAATCCATTCGTTTACCTCTTAATTTTAAAACAAGAAAACGTAAAAGCTTTTTCTTTTGAAAAAGTGTAGAGAAGAACGTGATACTTTTAAACATTTTTTGTTCCTTCCATAAACTATAGATTTAGACTGATCAGTGAGACTACACTAAAATCTACCACCGTAAGAGTTTTTGTGTGTCAGCTAGCAAGGCCCAGCCACTGTACAAGAGAGACTAGATGATTCAGCCAATACAGAGGTAAACAAGAGAGCAAAAAAGAACCTTCTTTTTAGCACGTTACCAAACAAGTGGCGAGTAAAGCTGTCGAGAAACGTTAAAAACCTGCGGAGCATCTGAGCAACAAGGAGACAGTCAAGTTCACTGTTACCAGCATCCAGTGGTCGTCTGCCCCACTTGGTCAGTTAGTGTTCTCACCAGCTGCAGTACTATCGACCTGGTCTATGTCCTCAAAACTCTCTGGCTTCCCGTAACATCTTCTTAACATAACTGCTGCCGGTCGCGGCATTTGTAGCATGCACCGCTTAGTGGATTTTAACCTATAAAAGATTGTTTTTTTATTACATTACGTAGCAGACCCAATGGCATCCTTTGAGGTTGAAATTAAAGTATTACACTTTTATGTTTATCGAATGCAGTTTCAGTGTTTCACTTTTTAAATGTTGTCAATTCTTTTAAGTTCTACCTTTCTTTTTCAAACATTTATAGGGACGAAAATTACATCTTTTGAAAGTTTAGGATGTCTCGACGTAGATGTATTAAATGGACAATTCATTTAAATAAGTTGTATTACTGTTGGACACAAAGAAATCATTACCGTAAGTTTTTGGTTAAATGTCTGTCTGAGCACAAAGCAACCCTACACAGGGGATATAAGGAACACCGATAACGAAGAAGAAGAAGAAGAAGAAGAAGAAGAAGAAGAAGAAGAAGAAGAAGAAGAAGAAGAAGAAGAAGAAGAAGAAGAAGAAGAAAAGAAACATGAAAAGAAATGAACACATTGGCAAGGTTATAAATTCTAGAATAGCTATAAAACAATTTACTAGTTCACTCTTTATTTAAACAGTATTAGTGACTGAACATTCTACTACAGGGTTTAGCTGCCTGATAGGACGAGATTTTCGCCGCTCTTCTAATGTTTTGAAACGTTTTGTATTCTCTCCAACCTTGTCAGAGCTCCTTGAATTGTGGCTTTAAAAACCAAACTGGCTTTGTCCTCACTCATTTCCTTAAACACTTTGTTACGCAGTTTTTAGCAACCCAATCCGGCTTTTTAAAGCAAGCCGGGCGCTTTTAAAGTTTAGATGAACTAGAAAAGGACTCTACCATGTGAATCAAGTCCAGAACATCTTGGTGTGTCCACGCATGAGGCCTGAGCAATTTACTCTTCACGTAGGCGGCCCTAGATGAGCATATCGATCTGACGGCTTTTCATCCAGGCGATTTCTTTGATCACTTGTTTCATTACCAAAAATAATTGGCTACAGTGCTCTTCCGTCTCATAGGGCTTTGAAAGGGGAAGCAAAGTGTCAGAATGGGTCAATGGGAAAACAAAAAGATTTGGAAATACCTGCCAACTTTTGACCGAAACGCTTGGAGGTCAATGTACGAGGAATAGATCTAATGAAAGATAGTTTTCTACTCAAGGGCGCTCACGGTAGCAATTTTTGCTTGAAAAAACAAGATGGCTACTCGATAGTTTTAATGTTATTCTTAAAAAGAAAGATAAGTATATAATATCAAAATACGAGAATTGACACATAAAATAATAAAAAAATAAAAGATGTAATTCAAGCTTAATATTTTTCCAAATACCTCGTCTACCAATCTTTAATTTGAAATCCTATCTAAGCAAAATGAAGGAAATGAAACCCAATTCATAACTGTTTTATGGAAAAAGCCAAAATCAATAACACATCTCTATTTTCTGTGTCTTGTCAATGAACTGAAAAATAATAATCTTTTCGAAAATGTAAATCAATATCGCCAGGAAAAATAAGAACATTATCCGTTTCCTCAACAACGCTAGTTCGAAGGAACTAACGGTTTCTTTAGAAAACTAGTTTACAGTCACCGAGCTCAACAGGACTCAGTTCTAAAAAGTACGGTTGCACTCTGAGATGAACATGTTGTTGTTGTTGGACTGCGGACGTGGTCAGTTTTCACTAATCTAAATACATCGTGCCAGTTTTGTAAACTCTGTTACTGCAATCACTGTTAACAATTGATTTTTTTTTATTTGTAATTAACACAGAATAGGGGCATTTCCCCATTCACTGAACCTTGAGATATAACAACGCTCTATTATTATCTATGTTTTTGTTACAAACTTTTTGTCGTAGAATTGTGATACTTTACACAAACATTGGAATGGGTTGGTTTTTAAGAAAAACCGGAGTCTCTAAGAGTTCGTTTTGCTGAAAATGGTAAATAAAGAAGAAGACTATAAAACTAAACACTGAATAACTAAGTCAGACCACCTACTATTACCTCAATAGTTTGACCTTATATCTACGTCACAACTTGACAATAACCAATCTCTTCCGCCTGCCTTCCTGCAGATTGCGCATCTCTTTGTATGACACGATAAGCAAGAAATATTACGCTCATAGGCCACTTTTGATAGGTAGTTCCTCTCTAATGGGGAATGAGATTGGACCGAAAATTATCGTTCCTCTTGGCAAACTCGCTATTCAAAGACAATTGATTTCAACCAAGAACGATAATTTTGTGTCATTCTTAATAGGCAGATTTCAGTCAGGACCCTTAAAAGATTTGCGAAGACTAAATAGTATCAGACCGTTCATTGTATTTTATTATTTTATATCCGAAATACATAAGTGTGTTGCAGACACGGGAAAAGATAATCAAATGTAATATTGTACTCTATAGAAATATCTAAATTTCGAAATAAAAAAAAAATGCAAATTACAACAGGAAATCGAAGAAAAAAAACAGAAAAACTTATAAGGGACGTGCTGTTGTTCAATTTGGGAGACATTGTTATTGAAAAAGTCTTGTAACCAAAACTCATGTTTTGTCTATGCAACATTTTGGTATTGTTATTTTTTTAAAGAATTCCTTGTGCAGAACACAAGATCAAAACAATTTTAAAAGCGGGGACATTTTGCTGAAAAAATACAGAAACCTAGTGGTGTGTAAGGGGTATCGAAAAGTTCATTATCATTTCATTTTTATTGTTACAAAATATAAAATGTATCATTTTCATACAAAGGTTATAGTCTTTCTAGTAAAAAAAAAAACCTCGATAATCTTAACAGTATTGATAAAAACAATCTGTTTACTTTGTTCTGTGACTAATAAATCAAGAGCACACAGATCTTGCTCAAGGTTAGTTTGTTTGAATTTTAATGTCTCTTTTCAACTGCAAGGTTGTATCAGAGACGGCACATGGGGGACAATTGAAAGCGTGCTGCCCCACTGTGATGTAATTAGCGCTTGCATACACCACACCCAGTCACATTATCCTGACACCGGGGCGACAAGTCTTAGCACTAAACCCATAATGCCAGACAATAGGCAGATCAGCTGCTAATTCCGATTCTAAAGTTCTTGGTTTGACTCGGCCGGGGATCGAACCGACACCTCCTGATCTCTGAGCGAGTGTCTTACCACTAGGCCACAGAGCCGGTGATCTTTCTCAAGCTAACACTGTCTTATCTATTGATACTAATGCGTAGTGACACACTCTCTGTGTGAGCAAATTTCGGGATATTATAACCTAAAAAAACATTTTACTATTTTTCCTTTAAAAAGTCTGTATATTTTTTATATTTTTGAAAAAGAACATGCTGACAGAAAATCAACAGTTAAAAAACCCCATATGTTACAACAACCCCAACAACTATAAAACAAAGCAAAAAATTAACCGCACAATCAAGGTTTAGTTCTCTACGGTTATCAATATGTTTGGAATAGTTTACCTATAGAAACAAACACGTTCAGATACAAACACTTCTCTCATCTGAATTAGGTCTTAAGAGTTTATAGACAAATAAGTCTATTTCTAGCAATGAATAATTCATGGACCGGACTTCGACTATATAAAGTTTGAGATTGATTGATTGAAGGGTATTTTTTTGTACTCTTCGCCTTGTTTATCCCGTGTCACCTAAAGTTTAACCAGTATGGAACACACCGAAGTGTTTGTTCTCACATGAACACGCACCATGTGTATCCCCTACACCCTGTCACATGACAAGGCACCATGTGTAGCCCCTACACCCTGTCACATGACAACGCACCATGTGTATCCTCTACACCCTGTTACATGACAACGCACCATATGTATCCCCTACACCCTGTTACATGACAACGCACCACGTGTATCCCCTACACCCTGTCACATGACAAGGTACCGT
>BMAT01008095.1:40709-55908 GCA_019649035.1 Elysia marginata | reverse complement strand
GCGTCACAATTAAGCTCCGTTCTTTCCATCTGCGGCGATAGTGTGGGACACAAGGGGAGGTTACGCACTTTTGGCTTCTAGGTCATTAGGCTCGATTGCATTATCTCCTCCTTATTGAATTGGAGCAAAGGTCACAGCTGGGTTTGGAAAATTGCGCGAAATACTTTTAACTGCTTTTACGTCATAGCCCTACAGAATGACAGCCATGTTGTTGTCGGTTTGCAGCAGTTGCGTCATTCGTATCTTGCACAACTGTGTGCATTTTTAAGTTCGCTAATGTGTTGCGGGTGTGTGTGATGGTGGGTGTGTGTGTGTGTGAGAGAGAGACAGAGACAGAAAGAGATAGAATCGATGATTTTATATATATATATATATATATATATATATATATATAGGGAGATACACAGACATAATTTATACTAGGATAACAAAGAAAAGAATATTTAAAAGAGAAAAGCACATGACAGAAAGACAATGGGAAACGTAAATATTTAAAAACAGACAGTTACAAATACTAAGTTTAGGAAAAAGTTCAGAGAAGAAAAGAAAAAGAAAACTAAAGAAAGCACGCCCCAACTGAAAATATTTGTGTGGCGAAGGGTAAGGGCAATTTTACAATAAAAAAGCGATAACGAGTGCATATAGTTAGCAGGGATTAGGAACCAATTATAACAATACGCAAAGCACAACAACCACAACAACAATAACAAACAACAACAACAGCAACAAAAAACACCAACGCAAGTGCACAGAGAGAAACATATATTTGTTTCAATCAGTTCAAAATACCTGCCCAAACGAGATACGAAGTTTGCAAAAGAAATCAGCGTTTAGGAGAAAATTAGTAAAGAGAGAGGGAAAGAAAAGGGCGGAATGCTAACTGTATTTAGGCAAACATTACATTCAAAGATGGCAATCTTGTTACAAAAATTTGGAAAAATTATAGCGTTATAATAATTTTAAAGACCTTAAAAAGCCAGGAGGCTATGGGAGAGAAACTTACAGACAAGCACCCACAGAAACAAAATATACAGGGAGGCGCAGACGTTCCTAAATCGATTTATAATCAGAAAGAAACGTTAAGATTCTAGCGCAATTTTTCTGTGAAAACAATGTCGTCTACGAAAACTGAAAGTAATTTCACACAAATTGTCTTCACACCATACTTCTCTCCCCCCCTCCCTCCCACACACACACGCACACCATAACAAAGGGTGAAATGATTTTTGCGATACGTTTCATCCAGCCCGACTGTTGAAGGGCTCCGCAAGTCATGTCTAGGCGAGTGGTAATTTAGTTAGCACGTGACAAAACAGTTTCAGTGGGTGGGCAAAATACACAAAATCATAAAATCTGATTGTCTGGGGAATTCCAGAATAAAATTGGTGTATTGTCACGTTTTGAAGATCGATGGTTTAACGTCAATTTGTCCCCGAGTCGAAACCGCAAAATGTCACACGTACAGATGTTTTTTTTTTTTTTACAATTCAGAGTGAAGGATAAAAGGAGAGGTACAGATTCAGGAAGGGAGAGAGAAAGCGAGAGAACGAGATATAGAGAGAAAGAGGCAGAGAAGAAAATAAAGAGAGAGACGAGAAGGTATGGGTGATTTGTGGAAGCGATCGATGTAAACATTGATATTTAGCGATATTTGCGAATTATGTCGATATGAAAATCGAATTTTGCATTGCGCTCTAGACCGCAATTACATGATTGTTATAATTTTCTTGAAAATGTTGTGGCTTTTCAAAATTTCGATTTACGAAGATGCAGACTAACGTACAGGCACTGAAAGAAGAAGTATAACTGTACAGAAAAGTTGTTAAAAGGTAGACAGAATTAAAAAAAAGGAACAAAAAACCCCCCACCAAAATATGAATAAAAAGTGGAAGTAACAGTTAAGAGAGAGAGGAAGAGAGATAGAGAAAAAGAGAGAGAAAAAAGAGAGAGAAAAAGAGAGAGAGAAAAGGAGAGAGAAAGAGAGAGAGAAAGAGAGAGAAAGATGCGAGTTACAGAAATCTCCACAATCAGAAATAAACTGAGCAAGATCTTTAGATAAAAAGGAATTGACACAAAATGAGAGACAGAAAATTGGAAAGAAAACGAGACACAAAGAGGGAGAAAGACAAAAAATAAAGAAAGAGATAACCTTACGTCCAGAAGTGACAGAATAAGTTAGTGAATTTTAATGCTTTCAGCCAAAACTATTTACATTCTTTGATTCATTATTAACGTAAAAAGTCATTCTGGCACTCACACCAAAACATTACTCAACAATTCTTCACAACAAGGCCTGGATGTAGGACTCTCTAAGCCTAATATTTACGGGTACTTCACGCTCTTAATTACCAGAGATGTCACGAGAGCGAGATAGGTAAGCTTGGGCTATATATAAAGAATATTAGTCTAAGAAGCTCGCATTGTCTACTTGGATGCTGTGTCGTGTAGCGTTAAGCTGACATCTCACGCAAGGGCTAGATAATTGTCTACTATAGAACAAACATCGCTTCAATATTCAATGATGGTGTTACCGCGATAAGAAGATTAGATTTGATAACCGGTACAGAGAAAGTAGTGAAAAAGCAAAAAAAGAAAAACCAGCCAGCAACCTGGGGAATCTATGTTTATTTTAGGCAATTTTGAAGAGTGGCCATAATTGTGTGTGAGACATTGTAACTTTAGTTAAGTGCCTGGGCTTATGCAAGATTTAGTGTTGTTTTGATGGTCTTGCTGAAAGTCTTGTTTATTTTTATCATGTTATTGATACAATTTCTCACTCTCGGCTACGGTTAAAATATTTTCCAGTTCTTATAAGAGATTAAAAAAATGCTACTCATTATTAATTAACCTAAAATACACCTCTAATTAGTCGTTGTAACATAAGAAGCAGCAGTAGTTGTAATAGGTTGTGTAGCAGCCGTAGCAGTAGTTTTTATAAAAATAATAAAAATGAAAGTAACAAAAATAATAACAGTAATAATCATATTAATAATACTAGCAGCAGTAGTAAAAGTAATAGTAATAGTAGTTGCAGCAGAAGCAGAAGCAGCAATAGCAGCAGCAGTAGTAGTAGTAATAGTAGTAGTGGTAGTAGAAGTAGTAGAAGTAGTTGTAGTAGTAACAGTAGTAATAGTGGCAGCGGTATTAGTATTAGTCACACCTGGCGGCACATTACCGTTGTAGTAATTGCTGGGTTCATTTAAAAAATATTTTAGAAAGGGGAGCTGTATAACCCTTACTAGTTACAAAAGGTTTTGATTAAAAGCAAACAAATACAAAACCAAAAAAGCGAGAAAATGCCTTTTTACTATGGCGTTTCTAATTGATAGAGATGATTTGTAGAGAAAACCCGTATGCCTCTTTAAACTACACTTGAATAGAGAAAGCATTAGTTTAAAATTATTGCGTGTCAAGCTTTCGGTTAGAGTAGCTATGAGAAGTCAGGACAAAAAGAACGCGTTTCTGTAATAATAAACCTTGATTGTCGCTGCATCTGATTCTGAATACGTTGTTACATCTTTTTTTTTAACAGGGGAGACAATCACCATTAAGAACGCTGTTGGAACAAGCCATAATTAATTTTCTATCTTTCACAGGTAAAATCAATATTAAAGCATAGAAATCTTTTTTTTTTGTTACTGCCGACACGCTTAAACGTGTCTTTGACGTTGGTTACAACACAATATAATTCTCTCTCTGTCACTCCCCTCCTCTCTCTCTCTCTCAAATAATAATAATAAAAAAGCAGATTCACAACCTATCACTCCGTGAAACAAGAAAAAAAAACCAACACTTCCTAAGTTTATATATAAAAATACTATTATTTAGATCGTACAGATTTACTTGCATCCTTTTTGGATCCTTATCTATTTCATAGATATACTCCAAGTATTGTGAATTCTGCTTTAGTTTTTAGATCTCTTTCTCTCTCTCTTTCTCTCTCACTCTCTTTCTTTCTCTTTCTCCCTCACTTGCAGTCTCTCTTCTTCTTTTCCCACCCTCTGCTCTACTTTTTGCTCTCTTTGCTCTTTCTCTCTTTGCGTCTTAAGTGTTTTACCCTCTCTCTATTTCTCTCTCTCTCTCTCTCATTAAATTTAACATCATTATCATTAATACTTCAAACTTATTGTTTTCTTATTTCAAACTTCAACAAGTGAAGGGCCTGTGACAATTCCACTTCAGAGTAAAACCCACAAATTTTTATCCTTGACACGAAAGCGTCACGTATTTTGAGACAAAGCGTCTCTAAAAGTGTCCATAAGCCTGATAGAAACAAATACGCATAACCAATTAGAAACCCGTTAAGCGATACATAAAACTTAGTGCTTGGAGGGAATGGAAAAAATAAGCAAATTTTTTATTAAACTACAAAATTCTATTCAACGAAATTGCCTCTTGATTTTTCGCTGTCGCGGACATGCAAAGTACAGTATCTACCATAAGGTTTTCACAGCAAACACTGCACTTCGATTGTCCCAGACAGTTTTGTCCATAAAACAAAGTATTTTCCAAAATATTTTATACACGGCATTATTACGTTTTATGTTATTGTCAGTGTTGATGTTGCAGTAAGTATTGTATCTTATAGTTTTTACAGTTTTTGCTGTTGTTGTTGTTACTACGGTTTTTGCTGTAGTTGTTTATAACATTCTTGACCAGAGAAAAGAATAATAGATAATCTGCTCTCACAATTTGGCAGGCGATGTCTAAGCTATTGGAATGAACAGGCAACAAAAGACGATGTGATACGGCAATCAACTATTATATACAATTAGCAAAGTCGTATAACAAAATTTTCATACTATTTATGAGACAACTAAATATACCTTTGGAAGATCGCTTAAATAGGAGATACGTATGTCTTAGAAAGGTGTTTAGATCGCTTAACTAAGGGATAATTATGTCTTAGGAAAATCGCTATTTAAGTGATAATTATGTTTTAGGAAGATCGCTTAACTAAGGGATAATTACGTCTTAGGAAGATCGCTTAACTAAGGGATAATTATGTTTTAGGAAGATCGCTACTTAAGTGATAATTATGTTTTAAGAAGATTGCTTAATTAAGGGATAATTATGTCTTAGGAAGATCGCTTAACTAAATGGCAATTATATCTTAGAAAGATCGCTAAACCAAGGGATAATTAGTTCTTAGGAAGATCGCTTTTTAAGTGATAATTATGTTTTAGGAAGATCGCTTAACTAAGGGATAATTATGTCTTAGGAAGATCGCTAAACCAAAGGATAATTATGTCTTAAGAAGATCGCTTAACTAAGGGATAATTATGTCTTAAGAAGATCGCTTAATTAAGGGATAATTATGTCTTAGGAAGATCGCTTAACTAAAAGGCAATTATATCCTAGAAAGATCGCTAAACCAAGGGATAATTATGTCTTAGGAATATCGCTTAATTGGGGGTAATTATGTCTTAGGAAGATCGCTTAACTAAGGGATAATTATGTCTTAGAAAGATCGCTAAACCAAGGGATATTTATGTCTCAGGAAGATCGCAAAACCAAGGGATAATTATGTTTTAGGAAGATCGCTTAACTAAGGGATAATTATGTCTTAGGAAGATCGCTAAACCAAGGGATAATTATGTCTGAAGAAGATCGCTTAAATAAGGGATAATTATGGCTTAAGAAGATCGCCTAATTAAGGGATAATTAAGTCTTAGGAAGATCGCTTAACTAAAAGGCAATTATATCTTAGAAAGATCGCTAAACCAAGCGATAATTATGTCTTAGGAAGATCGCTAAACCATGGGATAATTATGTTTTAGGAAGATCGCTAAACCAAGGGATAATTATGTCTTAGGAAGATCGCTATTTAAGTGATAATTATGTTTTACGAAGATCGCTTAACTAAGGGATAATTATGTTTTAGGTAGATCGCTTAACTAAGGGATAATTATGTCTTAGGAAGATCGCTAAACCAAGAGATAATTATGTCTTAAGAAGATCGCTTAATTAAGGAATAATTATGTCTTAGGAAGATCGCTTAATTAAGGAATAATTATGTTTTAGGAAGATCGCTTAACTAAAAGGCAATTATATCTTAGAAAGATCGCTAAACCAAGGGATAACTGTGTCTTAGGAAGATCGCTAAACCAATGGATAATTATGTTTTAGGAAGATCGCTTAACTAAGGAATAATTATGTCTTAGGAAGATCGCTTAACCAAGGGATAATTATGTCTTAAGAAGATCGCTTAATTAAGGGATAATTATGTCTTAGGAAGATCGCTTAACTAAAAGGCAATTATATCTTAGAAAGATCGCTAAACCAAGGAATAATTATGTCTTAGGAAGATCGCTAAACCAAGGAATAATTATGTCTTAGGAAGATCGCTAAACCAAGGGATAATTATGTCTCAGGAAGATCGCTTAATTAAGGGATAATTATGTCTTAGGAAGATCGCTTAACTAAGGGATAATTATGTCTTGGGAAGATCGCTAAACCAAGGGATAATTATGTCTTAGAAAGATCTCTTAACTAAGGGATAATTATGTCTTAGGAAGATCGCTTAACTAAAAGGCAATTATGTCTTAGGAAGATCGCTAAACCAAGGGATATTTATGTCTTAGGAAGATCGCTAAACCAAGGGATATTTATGTCTTAGGAAGATCGCTTTACTAAGGGATAATTATGTCTTAAAAAGATCGCTTATCTTCTTCAAAATTTACTTCTTCAAAGCATACGCTATAAAGAGGATGGAGACTCTTTACAACGTTATAAAATCGATAATGTTTATCAAGTTGAATTTTCAACTGTTTAATTTTTCACAGACGACTCACACTCAAGTTGATAATATAAACTTTCTTTTGATTTATGTTACAAATAGATGAGAAGAATTCTTTTAAATTTTCAAAACATTACTGACTTGGAAAAGTCTGCCTCTAAAAACAAAAACGTTTAACTTGATTAGGAACACGAAGATTGCGGCTGATATGAAGCTCTATAGATTGATGTTTGTTTTTTTTTATTATAAAAAAAGAGATTAGCATGTTTGATTTTCACCGTATTATGAATACAATATTGCGTTTTCGTAAGATTGCTTCTATCTTGTGCGCATAAAGTTTCTTGAATAACATTTTTCAAAACCTTTATTTTATTATCTTACATAATCTAATAGTAAAGACAAGGGCAGACAAGACAAACGGCAAGACGAAAAAACTTGCGATCAGAGACACAATAAAGCACACTCAAAAACAAAACCCTTTAATTACACCACTCTGGGCTTTATTGATAGCACAAGCTGAGGGATAATCTTTCCACAAGAAACATCTTTTTATTGTTTGATTAGCTTTCATCTCATTGTTTCTAAATACCACATGACTGTGACATGTCTGAAAGCACTGTTTGACACAGAAACTTAACAAAAAATTTGTCTCTCATGCTTCTTAAGCCTTCCTAAAACAACAGCTATTTTTTTCTACGTCAAATGACAAAAATTAGAAATTAGTGGTGCATAAATAGCATTAAAAGTTAAAAGTTAGTGGAGCGTAAATGACACAAAATATTATTAACTAATGCACTTGCTGGGTACTTATTTTATTCTGTCGCACTAAACACAAATACGATTCTTTTTTGATTGCCAGTTTACCTTTTCTCTCTGTCTGTCTGTCTGTGTGTCTGTCTCTGTCTGTGTGTCTGTTGTCTGTCTGTCTGTTGTCTGTCTGTCTCTTGTCTGTCTGTCTGTTGTCTGTCTGTCTGTCTCCGTCTTTCTTACACATTGTGACAAATTGTCTCTGTTTATCTTTTTATATTTTAAACTTTATTACCCCCCCCACACACACACACACTCCCCGAATCGCTCTCAAATACTCAACTCGCAGAGCTATTATCAAAATTCAATTTGTAAAGTCTCCACAAACTCCCCCATCCCTCTGTCCTCGAAACTGCCTCCCACGACACTGTGTCCAGTTCATCAGACAACACTTAACTTCTCCTCTCCAGTGGTCAAGGAGTACTACTAGCTCAATGATTGAGTGGTCAGTAAAGTCCTCAGTGGACGAAGACATACATCTTGTCCAGTCGATTTGTTTCCAGCTTCACCCACTCAGCTAAACGTTACGGATTTATTAAGAATGCTTTGTTCCCAATCTTTACAGCATATAAAGTTAATTTAAACTAAGATAAATGCAATGACGATTCGATTCTCAAAAGAAGTAATAGATCTTAAGCGATTAATTATAAGAGAGAGGCCGTTTCTTGATTACTAATATATTTTATAACATCGTAAAAAAAACTGTTTTACAAAGTTTGCGGCCCAAGTGTTTCATTGTGTGACCTCCTACAAAAATTAGAAAACATTATGATGTATCCAAATATATATTCGATTGCTTAAGTCCCAGTCTTTACAGTGCAAAAAGTTAAACTTAGATCTGTGTGAAACCCTAATCCCTTACAGGCTTCATGGAAATAGGGCTTATTGAACGCGAGGGGTTTTGAAAATAGTTGTTTTTTTTACACAATTTGGGAAGGAAAAGAAAGAGCGAAGACATATGATTCTTTATACCTAATCTTTGAAGTGCAGGAAACTGTACAAGAGCGTTAATCCTCCAATAGCTTCGTGATGATCAGGTTTATTGAATACGTAGAGGTTACAGTATCATATGACGACAAAATAAATATTGGTGAGGGTAAAATAGATTTGAGGATAGGAGGATGCAAATGATGCTGTATACCCAACGTGTGCAGTGCAAAAAGTTCAAGTGAGATATGTGTGATTTTCTTCAGTACTCCAAAGCCGCTTAGAATTACCGAAGATACAAATAGAAAGTCTGAATAAAACACAAAGCGGGCGGTCATTTCTAATAATTATATTTTCTTCCTTAGATTTCAAAGATTTCAAAGAGAAAGTAAGAGAGATTAGGGTACTACCGAGGGTAATTTTGTTCCCAAATGTTTTGTGTGCAGGAAGTTAAAGTAAGACACTATGAAGACATCGAGATCGAGTTTTAGTAAGTTGATTAGGGAGCGCGAGAAGGATAGAAGAAATTTCGCAAATATAGTCTCCTCAAATCCACTTTCTGTTCCTCAGTCCTACCCTTATTCCTTTACTAAAATACTTTATGACAGAGAGAGAGAGATAGAGAGAGAGAGAGAGAGAGAGAGAGAGAGAGTTAGAGAGAGAGACTTAGAGATACATACAGAGAGACAGACGGATAGAGAGTACGAAACTTAGCGGCAGAGAAACAAGCAATCAACACCCATCCCATGAGACATAAACTCAGCAGAGGCCTTCAAAAAGAGAGCAACGTATTGTTAATTTCTCAGAAAAATCGCTCCTAGCTTATTTTTCAAACGTTATTTTTTCTTCGAGTCTTTGTAACTTTACCTTTAATATAATACTAGTATAAGCTTACTTCTTATCTGTTTAAGTGCATATATATGAAAATTGCTCAACGTTTTTAAAACAAAGCCATTGTGTATTACTATAAGTTTTACTACATTTTGTTAAGTCGTATGCACCGTAGAAAGCATCTGCTTGATTAAAACGACTTAAAAACCCGATTTCAAAGAAACATAACACTTGCCTGAAGAGTGTGCTACGGCCTCAAATGAATGTAGCAAGATAAAAAATAAAATTTACGTAAATGTTTAGTATTAGTATAAGGCCAGCCAGTTGCGCTGGCATACGTTTGGAGAGTCTTGACGGGATGCGAACGGAAAATTGTAAAACATAGCAGTTCTTGTTATTGTTGTTCTTCATTTATAAAAAAAAATGTTGTGTTGGAGAAGAGCAAAAAGAGATAAACAGATAAAAGTTAGCCTACAGAGGGAGACAAAAACAGAAAAAAATGAGAATAAATTTGCATATATACCGGTAGAAAAAAAGGCAAACAAATTTCTGCGATGTACACGAAAAGAAAGGAAAAGAAAGAAATAAAGAAGAGGAAAAAGAAGAGAATGATAAAGAGATTAGAGAGAAAAAGAGAAAGAGATGGAGAGAGAAAAGTAGAAAGAGAGAGACACAAAGTGAGAAAAAGCGAGATACAGAGTGAGAGAAACGAGGAGAGAGATAAACGGATATTCAGATATACATAGATCAGCAGAAAGCGGAGCGAAATCAAGAAAGAAAACCAAAGCGAAATTGAGAAGCACACACACACACCATCATACACACAAAGACAGACCAAGGAAAGTTAAATAAAATTCAAGGGAAGCCAGCAGTGATCATCTCAAGTGGTAAAACATGTTTTTCTAAACTGTAGTTTTTTCCAAGTGAGGTCTCTCTCTCTGTGTCGAGCAGATCAACGCTGTGCCAGCCTTTGAAGAAACTTTCTTTTGAGCTTCTTTCATTTCCTGTCGTTGAAGCATCCAACCGTTTTGGATCAAGAGAAATGAAGAAAAAAAAGGACGAAAAACGAGGAAGGGGAAGAGAAATAGATGTTCTTTTGAAGAAACACGATAAAAAAAGGAATAAGGGTAGGACTGGGGAACAGAAAGTGGATTTGAAGAGATATAGAACGAGAATAAGAGAGAGAGAGAGAGAGAGAGAGAGAGAGAGAGAGAGAAGAAATAGAAATTTAGATGACTTTGCGACAGAGAAACAAGCAATGCAAACAGAGTTTGAAGAGGCTGGTCTTGCAAATTACTTGGGGACAGACAAACGTAGATAGAAAAAAAGAAACACACAGGCAGAAAAACTGAATGAGGGAATCTTAGAAGTATGTGGAAGTTTTTTTAGCAAGAAGTAGAACAGTTACATACAATTTAGACTAGTAAAGTTTTTGTATGAATATAATACTCAAAAGCCTTTTGACATTATTTTGTAGGTTAAATTTCTATTTAGCTAATTCTTTCTCTGTCTATCTTTGTTTCTGTCACTATGCAGATAATGGCTATCTGCCTGTCTGTGTGTCTGTCCGTTTGTCTGTCTTGCTCTTTTTTTATGAGCAATTTGAAAGTTTTATTTTCTTTGACAAGAACAGACAATATTCTTATTCTTTTTCCCATTATACCCCCCCCTCTATTTTCTATTTCCTCCACCCTTTACCTCTTTTCCGCTATCTCCTTTTTCCTCGCATTTCCTCTAAAACAGTTACTGATTATCGCCTCAAGGTGACTCATTTACACTAGAATCAATAAGAATGTTAATTTCTAAAGATATTTTAGGAGCATAAAGTATTGTCAGCCCTTCACATACCATGCCCAAATTATATCAATATGGTACATACATTTCTTTTTTACTTTATACCTTATCCTCTTCTACATGTATTTATTTCCATCTATATCTTTTATCCTCTTCTACTGTATTCCCTTACCCTATCCTCTGTCGGTAAACAACGCAGCGCCTTGACGGAGCCACGATCAACATCCAATTTGAGATTATCATTTGCCTTTACACGCTCCCCCTCCCCTAACGACACAATATCCTCGCGCTCACTCAACCCTCTACGACCTGGTTATCTCCCCAGACTTTATTGCCTGGCAGGCTGGACAGTGGTCACTACACTCACACACAGACAGACTGGACTTCAAAAGCTGGGCGTGCTGGTCTATCAAGTTTCATTTTGCTCATGTATTGATGAAAGAATGGCTAGATGGAGATACGATTAAAATAAGAGAAGCTCAGAAACCAATTCTCAATATTTCTACTAAGAACAACCAAAATGCAGTATCAGCAGGGAAAACCATAACGGGAGATACTGCACTTTGATTGTCCGCGGCAGATTTGGTTAAACTGGTTGACTCGCAAGCCAGTGTGAATAGGTCGGATGCCGGAATTTAAATTTGAGAAAAAACAGTAGCTTTATTTTTCTTGTTCTCTATAGCTATTTCAAATCAAAAGAATTTCTTGTACCATTTCACAACATTTTCATAAATTAATGCAAATTGAACGTGCGGAAGCTCAGTAAAATGCCTTGTGCGAAATATCAGCGCGTTGTAATATGAAATTTGCGACATGTGACGCATTCGCACTGATTGTTTTCTTTTGTAGTGGCACTCGACTCCACCCTTGAATAATCGTAATAATACAAAGTCATGGTTATATGAAATGGAAAGAGTAGTGTCGTCGTGGTCTTGTGGTAGATGCTCGGCTTTCGGATTGAAAGGTCAGAAGTTCGAGTCCTGCTTGGGCAGGTCGACGTTAAGTCCTTAAGAAAAGTATTTTAGACATATTTCTTCGTCTAACTCATGCGTTGAAGGAGTACCCGACTACGGGCAGTAAAAGATCTTGTCAATATGCTAGATTAATGCGCCTTATTTGCTGCTCATCAGTGAATTCAGAAGGTTACCTGGTTGGTATTGGCCTGTCAGCAATGAAGTGGATTAGGTGCTATGTAAATGCGCTCTATTTTCAAAAAAAGTATTTTATGATGTAACTGAGCTTAAGGAGTAACTGGTGGCTCAATCGGCTGGGTAGTCTATCGCCACTGTAGTGGTTCCAGGTCTGACCAAATTTTTATTCTCTCCCAGCAGTAATTGATTATCTAGATATCTTATGATTCGGCGAGAGTAAAGCCAGTGGAAGAATTAATGACGAAGGAGTGAAATCAACAGAGAAATTTTTATAGAGATACTTGAGAGAAACAGACAGAAATATAGGCAGACAAAGGGAAGTTAGATATGATTCGAGAGAGGCCAAGTTTGATAATCTCAAGACCTGACTATGCCCTGTGTTATATATAACTATGTCCCTGTTCCTTGAGTTTTAGCGCTAATATGGAATAGTGAAGTAACTATAAATTAATGTAACCTAATGGTTTTGACGACTGTACCCTTGCTTGGCAAAGTAGTGGATACCAGCAAGTAGTTCGAGATGATCAATTCTCAATCTGTTCTTTTTTTATCGTACGTCTTCTCTGTATACTACATCTAAGTTTTTCTCTTCTGGTGAACTCTTTCCTTTTATAGGCTCTATAACTTTGGTCGATCTTTGAAAAATCTAGCCTGTTGCTTTTTAACCAGTGTAGTTATATAAATATGATTACCATTTACAAGAAATATAGGCCTAAACTAGAGTAAAATCTACACCTTTATACTTGCTTCAAACAACGGAGAAAAACGGAAAAATTAATCAATTTTTCTGCAATGCTTGTTCTCGCAGATTTTTTTTTCATTACTTTTTTTTGATAATGTAATCATGAGCAATTTGTTTGGCCAATTTTTTTAATAACTTCTGGTGTCATTGTTTGCCTAATTGCGAATATTGCCCAAGCTTACAAAAAACCGAAGTCAGCTATTTAGTGATGCAAAAATTATTACGAGAAAAAAGGAATCTAAAATAAAACTGATGTGTTGATTTATCAACACTTGTTACCAAATCATGAATAAAAAAAATTGTGTATTGAAAATGCATCTATGTGTAGTTTTTACTTGGTTTTCACTGAGACAATGGCATTGATATGCCTTTGTGTAGAGCACTCACGAAGGCCTAAAACAGATAAAGCAAAAAAGTATCTATCACATCAGACTCTGTCAGGCTTTGACAGCTAACACAGAATTACAGACGACAGACAAGAATGACATGCGCTCATCTCGCAACTGAGGAAAACAGGCAGAGCTTCAGAATTGGACAACCCTCTTAGTGGAAGGCCTTATGTCAAAGTAGGTCATACTGGTATTCTAGCAATAATGCTCTGCCATTAGCATCCACAATGGTGACATAAGCGATCAGAAAAGCCAAATCAGTAAGACACTTTCAGTCCGACGTGATAAAAGTACGTCTAATACGATTTATTCCCACATCAGCTGCTGTTGCTGCTGCTGCAGTTCGCGCCTAGCTATGTATGGAAAGTCACGAAATTTGAGCAAAAGCCTTCAATCATATCTGGCGTTGGGATTGACGTTCACGACATGAAGTTGTCATAATAATATATTATATGAAGGTTCTTGTTTCCTAATCCGTTCTCTAGCTGTAGGTACTTGCAAAAAACTCCATCTAGCTAAAAAATACGGTCATGATCTTTTTTGTTCTTTCTACAAATCACATCAAGATACCGACCCTATGGAGCAAAACCGCATCACGGAGATACAGTGAAGAGATTTTAACAATTTTCCGCGAGGGACTATATTTTTTTAATGGAGAGCACAAAACACCAGTTAGACGCATACAATTCCTAAGTAAATGGAGCGCACAGTCAGATAGATGGTAGAGAGAAACGAAACACAAACAAACCCAAACTCTTCGTTAACTTTGATTACTGTTTCGTGGGATCCGGGGAATGGTTGTTAATTGGATATCTCCCGTTTCTATTCATTTTTTAGTAAAAAAAGAAAAAAATTACTTTAAAAATGATAGGGGTGTGCGACAAGAATACAGTTTCAACACAAATAAAAGAAATGCGGCCTGTGATCTGATCAATAATAGCGTTATGAGATGCATTAATACAAATTTTGACAATATAATTATCATAAAAAAATTACCGGGATAACTTCAGATTTGCATAGCTTATATAAAATTCACAGCTTCACATTTAGCTTCTACCCCCCCCCCCCACACACACGAAAGTATAAGCTTTAATAAAAGAAATTAGATGTTTACGGTCGGGAAAACTTTGGTAAACAAACCGTTACCAGCTAAACAATTTGAAACATGTCTGATGTGATTCTACTATCAGAGGTTAATTTTTGAAACAAATCAATTTTCTCAAATTCAAAACGTTGATAACTGCTGGACATTGTTATAATTTCCCGGAAATATATAAAATGTATTAAAGAAATAAAAAAAAATTATACTTTCATACATTATATTCGAGTTTCAAACACCCGACTTATCAAAAATGAGTGCTAGACAAGTTATTCAAGATATTCCACTGTTTCTAAGGAATTGCTTGTTGCGCTCAAAAGATAAGAAAAAAGGATTTTTATATAAGTAGTTCAGACGATAAACTGACATTGCCAAATTTGTCAGTCACTATATGAAAAAGGTATCATATTAATTTTTCCAAAAATGATGCCTTCAACAGTAAATTTTAAGGTTATGTCTGTGTCACTAATGGCACTGTTGTAACACATCAGTCATTTGTGTTACCAGTCATATGTCACGTATGAGAGGACCTCATCTTTCAAATCAAACCGTGATGACACTTTCCATGACTCCTTATTGACAACTTTTATGACACAATGTTGGCACAAATTACAAGCACAAAACTAGCTCTTCACACCTCATAACGATGTGGTAATAAAGAACTATTGTCATTGAATTGTACAAGATTTCATATCATCAACATCATCATCATCATCATCA
>BMAT01008090.1:7184-19350 GCA_019649035.1 Elysia marginata | reverse complement strand
CCCCCACATCTTTTACCTATATTTTTCCGGGTCTTTAATCAGGGGTTCAATTGTACAAGTTCATTTCTTAGAATGGTAACTAGTGCAAACCAGTCAGATCTCATGTCACATTTTGTTCTGAGCAATACATTTTTCTCAGCACTTCAAACATCAAAAGGGTTTGTGAAATTTCAAATGCTTTGCCAAAAAGTTGTGGAATTATTGATTTAAAACCGGGGAGAAAAGAAGAACTAACACTCTACAATTTGAAATAAGAATTCTCAATGTTAGACTCATTTACGCAGAGACATATAAGCTATCACGATTTTTTTATCAACTGCCCAGCAACTTAATAGCTAATTAGTTAGTTTTCTCTACTTTCTGTATTGAGACCCTACGGTTTCAACATTGAGCACAAATATGGAGAGGTCAGTAGAGCACTTTGGAATCACAAGATTCATAGCCCAGTGCTAGACTCATCATACCAATTGTTGCCAGATGTAGCTCAACCGCCTGAAGTCTGACTTTGTCTTAAAAACATGAAAATTACACCAACAATACAAGTTGATTTTTTCAAAAGGCAATAAGATGAAATACCAGCTTTGCTTTAAAATTATAAAGCACTAAAAAAAGATACAAGTTTTGTTGATCAAGAAACTATTGAAATTCACATTTCCAATACCACAGATTGTAATAACCTCTAGAAAAAAAATCTGAGAGGGAAAATCCATCTTTCAACTAATTTTTTTTGCAAATGTCAAAAAACATAAAAATATCCCTTAAAAAGACTTGTTTAAAAAAATCTTTTATCAGAAAGTTTAATTTCCCTGCAATGTATGGCTTAATGGGACCAGTTGAGAGATCATAATAACACACATAAAAATAAGATTTCAAAAAATGATAACAGGCACAACAAGAGAGAAGAGAGAAAATTTCTCTTTCTCTGGGGTAGAAGTCAGCTGTCAATGAACTGGTGGGCTTGGCTTAAAACTGGGAGTTTCTAGGCCTAGAGCTAGCACACACCAAGTACAACACTGACACATGCATAGTGACTTAGCGGAACTAACATCAATATTCTTTGTCAGGTATGACAGACCAACCTCGTCCTCATCCTCATCATCATCATCTTCATCTTCGTCAACCTCATTCTCGTCTGGAAGGAGTAGAAAAAGATTTACGTGAGTTTATGGAACACCAGAATAAATTGTTGGTAAAACAAAGGTATCATTGAGAAGCTCTGCTTAATTGAAATATTGAATAATAATGCTGGGAAATCAGTTGTTGTTTAGAAACATAACTCGAATCAAGTGGCAGCCATCAAAGGCGTTCCTATTTTAAATTTGAGACATTTTTCTAGGCTTCTGGACTTAAAAAATTTCATAAAATGTCAATATCTTGTGAAAAGATATGAAAACCGTAACTGACTAAAGATAAAGAGACAATGAACAAAAGACTATAAAATGGCATTTTCTCAAACAAGGACTAATTAAACCAATCATCTTATGATACATAACTGCTAAGTCAAAATATGATTTCATTTTGCATCTTCATATAACAGGTTATAAAAAATTAAAAGGCCCTGACAAACTTGACAAGCCACCAATGATTAAGTCACTTATTAGATTTTGCAGTTTTGTGAAAAAAAATACAAGCTCTGACAATTAACAAAGCGCAAAGCAGCAAGCAGCAAACGCATGAAACAATACAATAAAATGTTAAAATTACGAAAAAATAAAAACGCTTGAGAGGATGTCCTCCACTAGACTAGCATCACTAATAAGGCACGTTTGCCTCAACCCAAATCTTTCTGCGTTAATTAACCTAACGAGTTGGATGACCTAACATTATAGGATGGATCCTCTTTGATGCAATGTCCTCACTAGAAAAAAAAACTTGTAAGAGTAATGAGAATGGTCAGTGCTGCACTTTGGAATCACAAGATTCATAGCCCAGTGCTGAACTCATCATACCACAAGCCAAATTTTAGCCTACATTTCTACTGTTACAGGCTTTATGAGCAAACACCGTAGACTTGGATCAAGATTTGTCAAACAGTACTGCTTTAACTCACTGACTACCAGCTATTTGAACTCTGTCTATTCCCTGTGTACCAGCCATTCCGGAGGTATTTTTAAAAAATCACTGTGATTTTGCTATTTAAGTTTGACCTTTAGAATTTGTATCATATTTAGTCAAGATAATAAAGATTTTAATGAAACAAAAACTTTGAGTCTTTGTCAATTTTTTTATTTTTTACAAAAAAAATAAAAAAAGGTAAATATTTACTTTACCTTTACCTTTGGCCTGACTAAGTTTGGCCCTTTTACCCTTTGGTGGCTCATAATCGGGATCTATATCATCTTCAATAATGCTTTCAAATGCCATTTCATCATCAGAGTCTAGAATCTAGATCTAAGTTTGACCGAACAGAAATTTGTCAACAATCCATCTTAGAATCAGCTGAAGACTGCTAGCTGCTAGAGGTGTCGTAAAAATGCTCTCCTGCCGGTTGTATTCGTCCTAAACGAACTTCGTTTATATCATTCAAAAGCTAAGTGGCTATGCTAGCGGTTGCCGTAGCTTTTCCCGCAGCTGTTGTGATATTAACATAGGAAAACAAATTCGCAAGCTGAATCTCACAGGGGTTGCGGGACTGGTATTCAGCCGTAAAAATAAAAATCCCGCAACGTTTGCGGGGAAAGTAGCCAGTAAGTTAATGTGCAAACACTGGCGACTTGGATCAAGATTTGTCAAACAGTACTGCTTTAATGTGCAAACACCGTAGACTTGGATCAAGATTTGTCAAACAGTACTGCTTTAATGTGCAAACACTGCCGACTTGAATCAAGATTTGTCAAACAGTACTGCTTTAATGTGCAAACACTGGCGACTTGGATCAGGCGACTTGGATCAAGATTTGTCAAACAGTTTCACTGTCTGGCTCTGTTAAGAAATTGTAAACCAGGCCTCATATCTCAATATATTTGCATGATATAGCGAGAGAAAAAAAGGCTCATCCCAATAAATTGTTACAATTGGTTCGAAGACTTTTCTTTAACCAAACTCATTTTTCATTTTTGGCCATTACATCTGACCAGAAAGCATAGAAATTCAGCAACATTTATAGAATTCAGTGACATTTTAAACGACATAATGAATTTATGAGTACGTTCATGGTTTTTCCTTTTGATGAACTTTCAAGAAGAGATTTCTTTCATTTTCTTAAGGAGTTAGAAACTGAGAAATTGTATGTAGCTCAGCAGAACATGACAGAAGCACTTTGGCTGGGATCAGGGTCAAATATTTTTAACTGAATATATGTGAGAGGTAAAATAAAGGTTATTCAGGTGTACGTAGCCGGCACATATTAGGTCTGAGCAACTCGATCTCACAGAGAAAATCTTTGAACTTCAAAGCTTTCAGATGCTAGATCCGACATTCTCCACTTAAGTAGAAGCTCCTGAAGTTCAATAACTTTACCATTTTCATTCAAAAATGTTAAAGCCAAGAAAAGGTAAAAATGACATGCAAGCATAACAAAATGCATTTGCTACAAGCCTTTATTTTAGAAAAGTAAGCCTGCAATCTTACCATCATCGTCATCTTCATCCTCTTCTCCTGAAAAGAGAAAATAATATAATATTGTTAAGAGACACAGAAATTTTCACTCTTGGACAAACTTTGCACAATCAGGATATTTGCGGGGTATAATTTTGTTAATGAAAAAAAAACAGAACAAATCAATTTGTGTACAAATTGAAGACAAAGACCATGACTGGAACTTGATTTTAAGAAATTTGTGTTGCCTTCCTATATAATGAGCCCAGTTATGCTGCTAACCAGATTGAAAACATACCCATTTTCTACAACAAGCAAAAATTTTTTAACTTGTATGACCAATGATGTGCATGTATTTCACTATATGAAACAATGGAATTGAAGTAATTGCTGAAAATGGACAGTTTCACTATAGGCCTGGTTTAAATCCTTGGTAATGGAAAATCTTTACAGGCCTTTTTTTTTCCATGTCCAGAAAATCAGCACTATATCGGATTCCCAATTTTCCAAATGCAGTTAACTCAAGGGATGAAATACCAAACCATTTTCCCCACCCTTTGTAGCCTTTTAGTTTTCAAACTCTTTAAAATGAAAAAAAAAAATCCAACAACTTTGATAATTTTGTTCAAATGCCAGAGCCTTATGCCAGAGCCTTAATTTACAACAACAACATCAAAAAAAAGCAACAAAATGAGGAACACCACGACCCAATTCTTGCAATGTGCTAAAGACCAGACATACCGTCTACATCTTGCTCCTTCTCTTCTCGGTCAAAGCCATCAAGGTAGACAATCTGAGGCAGCTTGGCAAACACTTTCTCTCTGTACTGTTCATCATTGGTCACCTCACAGTTAAACAGATCTAGACTTGTCAAGTCCTTCAAGTCTTTCTGTTGGAGCGAATAAGATTACAGATAGGATGAACGTTAGCAAGTTCAAAATTGAAACAATTCTCGGCTTTTCATATATATACACAGCCTTTCACCACTTACACACACACAAAGAAAAGACTGGGGATGCCATATGGTTTTGAAAAAAAATAGCACCTGAAAGTCAGCCCATCATTGCATTTCATATCTATAGAGAAAAAAAATGGCATAGACACATGTTGTTGTGCAATTAACAATAAATGGATGAAAAATCCTGAAATAATCTGAAATTTGGCATCCCTGAAAAAATGGTCATTTCTACTGCATGCACGGCTTGTCAATGAGATATATTTTGTATGTCAACACCTTGCTAGGTCAAAATATTCTAAATTCGCAGCTTTGTAAAACAGGATGACCACAAGAATCAACAGACTGGCAGCAGCAAATTCATGAAACCAGACATGATAAAGCTTTTCAAATTACAGTGGAATCCACTTTAAGTCATAGAGGATCTTGTTTTCTTTGACCAAGTACTACAACAACTATGTTCAACACTGATTAGCAACTAATCGAGTAGGAGGTCAGTGCTGCACTTTGGAATCACAAGATTCATAGCCCAGTGCTAGACTCATCATACCATATAAGCCACAAGTAAGATAAACAGTCTTCCGATTAACTACCTGCATATTTCAGAAATTTTAACTTTATTATTTTTACAAACATGAACAAAAACAATACTACCAATCTAAATAAATCAAAACCTCCCATCTGGAAAAGTATTGGTTTTATTATGACATTATTCGGCAATGAATTGGGATTATAAACTTCACCTTATATAAGATAACGTTGAAAAGTTTATTGCACAGCAAATTGCTTTATATGTAAAACGAATAAATGATCGACTAGCAATGGCAAAAATGAAAAACCTCATATATAATTTCTGGGCAAATCTTTGTGTAGAGGCTCACGATGGGAACATTAGGAATGTTGTGATATCAGAGATGCAAGCGCCTAATGCACAAAAAAGCAGGAAAATTTAAACACCTCTATAAAGTGCTCCGCCTGGCAACCAACAGCTGCCCTGATATAATCTTCGATGTATCAACTAAAAAGGTAGATACAACTCTGTATGTACTACAGCCTTCACAGCTGTACAACCCAAAAGAAGTGTTTGATTTTTGTTACATCTAGAGTTTGGACACTTTTCATTAATAGTTTAGTCTGATTTATTTTCAAATTTCCTGATTTTTGGGCTACATATTACATCTAAAATATCGGAAAACTTGCGTCCCTGTGATATGTTGGTTTTTTTTCGTTCTAAGGTTTATACAGTAATATGACGAGCGCGACAACTTACCAATGGGTCTAAGACATCAAAGTCTTTGATTTTGTTTCCACTGAGACTTAAGTGTGTGAGATTTGTACAGCCTGTGAGGTGGTCTAGTCCACCAGAGATTCTGTTGTCACTGAGCTCCAGCTGAAGAAAAGAAAGTTCAGTTTCAAATAATTTTCATGTGCAAGTTCAGCAGTCTTGCTCGCCAAATAGAAAACATCAAGCTAATTAATCAAGACAGCAAGAGACATGTACGAACACAATGGGGATGTCATTGCAATTGTTAGAGTACCGGGGGCCACAAATTTCCTTTCAGATAAAATAAAAGTAGACTTTTTTTCTCTCTGGGCTAACTTTACTCACTATTTTTTAAGTTTTCCGATATATGAAAAAAAAAAGACAAAAAACAAGACGAGTCAATCATAGGGTTAGCTAGCCGATTACTTTGAGTAACAAGATCTTTAGTCTGTAAAGAAAAAAAAAAACAACAAAGAAAGAAATCATGAAGGATAGTTTTAAAAAAATGTCCTTCTTTACTTATTGAGGCACAAAAACAACCTAAAAAATATTAGATCAATACTAATACCACTGAAGAAATTACACATGATAAGTTGATAACGGACATCAACTTTAAAAAACTTGAACTTGAACTTTAAAGGTAAACGTAAACTTTAATATTGTGGAGGTTCTGTTTTTGTTTTTCATTGTGACAATTTATTTCATGTCTTTTAAAAATGAATAAAGATACTTATAATTTAGGCTTTAAGATTACTTGGCTTTAACACCTTTTTAGATTCTATTATCAACATAACTATCAGGAATTGTGCTATATAATCTTACAGTCAGCTTACAATTTTGGCTTTGAGAATGAGATTACTTAGCTTTGACCACATTCTTAGATTTTACTATCAATATAACTATCATGAATTGTGCTATATAATCTTAAGTCAACTGATCATTTTTGCATTGAGATTATTTAGCTTTAACACATTCTTAGATTCTACTATCAATATAACTATCATGAATTGTGCTTTATAATCTTACAGTCAACTGATCATTTTTGCATTGAGATTACTTAGCTTTAAACACATTCTTAGATTCTACTATCGATATAACTATCATGAATTGTGCTATATGATCATATCATCGTCAACTTATAATTTAGGCCTTAAGATTACTTATATCGTCATCAACTTATAATTTAGGCCTTGAGATTACTTAGCTGTAACACATTCTCAGATTCTATCATCAATATAACTATCATGAATTGTGCTACAGATAATTGTAAGATGCACAATTTCAACTTGAGTATTTATATTACCTTTTTTAGTTTGCCAAGTTTTGGGAAACCCTCCAGAGTTGGCAGACCCAGGTTGTTCAGACTTAGAAGATGCAAGTTGGTGAATTCACTAGTCAGACCTTCGATTTTGTTGGCTCGGCAGTTGTCAAGGTTCAGATCCAGGATCTGGAGAAGAGACAAGGAGGATGTTAGTATTTGATGTTTCAAGCTGTAGCAACAGAGGAATCTGGATAGAGTAACACCTGAACAAAGTGTTGACTTATAAGTAAGGTTGACAATATCCATTTTTAAGGGGAGGGGGGCGGGGTGTGGCCGCAAGGATTATTAAAAAAGAAAACGCCAGGTGAACTAAGATTGGTCATTGGAGAATCAGAATGCCCGCTGTAAGTAAAAATAAGCACCCCTGGCCTAAGTTAAAAATTCAACTTGGTTTCCAGGTTGACAACGTTCTCATTTCATGACGTTTTGCAAAAGTGAAAATAAAATTGACAAAAGTACAGGAAGACTTTATGGTTTACGTAGTTTGTACTTATTAAAACAGTGGCGTGAGTGCCATCTACAAGAACTCTAGATAATTTGGACAAGTGAAGCGTGACCACTAAGGTACTCAGAGAAATGAGGAAGGCTAGCCTGAGTTAGATGTCGATACAGGATGGACATACCCTTTGTGCTCAACGTTAAATTTGTTGGACTGTAGCAGACCTGCCATTCACACAGATTAAATCAGTATTATACTGATTTTTTGCCCAACATATTAGAAAATACTGATTTTCTGATTTTTATTACAAAATACTGATTTTTTTTACTGCTTGGCACCTACCAGTAGTACCACCCATGGAGCTGAATTTTAAAGAGTTAATTCCCAGTTTTTTTTGTTAACATTTCATGTACAGGAATGCTTCACATTAGGCCTGCTTTATCATGACATGGAGCATGGTAGGTTTTTATGCGTTCTTTCATTCTTATTTTTCTGAACAATTTAAATTACGATAGCCACAATAAAATTGAACTGCTAGTCCTCTTATTAAAAAAAGTGTCAGAGCTTTTTTCTATCCTGAATACTGATTTTTTTAGCTCAATTATACTGATTTTCTATTTTGAGGAGTGGCAGGTCTGCTGTGGTGGCAAAGCGGGGAGGAGTCAGAAAATCATTAGTGAACTGTCCGAATCAGCACCTGTCCAATCACTTTAATAGCGCCTCCTCTCCCCCACAAGCCCTTACCAGGCCAGAGTGTCCATGCATGCAAGCATGCGCTGAAAAGCAGTGGCCGCACCTTGAATCACGAATGGAAACACAGGTTGCATACCCATCCACCTCCGTTTTTCTCTTTGTCTTTCCCAAGACCCATCTGGGGTCTATCTCTTTCTATCTCTATCCACATAGGGGTGGGGTGGGGTACATTTGTAACCCCACCTGCTATACAAAAATTTATAGTTTTTCCTTTATAAAATTGGGTTGACTAAAATATCCAATGGTGCTAAAATTGGACATAAAAAAGCAGAAATCATTGGTCAGTGTGTTTGGCCACTATTTACCAAACCAATCGCGCAAACCAGTTTAAAGCTTTATTATAGAAATAGGTAATTTCCAATTTTTTCATTATTTGATTAAAAAATACATCTGATGCATGAAAAGGCTTTATCAAATGATATGATCTCTCAACTGATCCCTATTTTTCGAATAATGTTAAACTCTCTTGTTTTAGATTTGAGTGACTAATCAAGGGTAGGAGATTGATGTGTATTGTGATGCACCCAGAAATTTAATCTCAATCAAAATACTGTTCAAAATCAAATCCATGTCCATGTTTCAGATTTTTGTGTGTTAGAGGAGGGGGGGGGGTCATCTCCGTTCTTTCGTTGGTGCTACTTTTTCTAAGATTCCGAATCTAATCTAAACGGCCTGAAACCGTAAACAGCGGGTAGATCTATAAAGATTGCGATCACACCAAAAGTAAAGATTCCTTACAGCTTTCTCATCGGGTGCTCCTTGTAGTTGTACGACTAGAAAAGGGCTACAAATTCTGTTCTATAAACCCTAAGCTTATTCCTAACCTGGACTCTAAGTATCTTCCAAAATTTACTTTCAAACAAGTCTACGCTAGGTTAGCAACCTCGCAAGCCACTTCTGAGCAAAGCCTGGAAGTGCCCACAAGCCCCTTTTTGTCATGCGCTTGACCCAGATTACTCCTGGGGCAATATGGCGGAATCGGTAAAATAACCCCTTTATCACCGATAGCAGCAAAACTCACCTGTGGCTGAAAAGCGACAGCCCCCACGATAGCAAATTGACTGCACTTCTGTTTCCCATTAATAAAACATTCCTTTTAGACATGTTTGGAGCAATGATCATCAATTAAACACACACAATTTGAAATTTTCTTCAACTTTCAAGATGGCGTACTCTCGACTCACAGCCAGTTCTAAGCGAAATGGCGAAACGCTGACAACACGCTGATCTCCCCTGCCTAGGCTCGCGGCGACAAGGGATCGCGTGCTTCCTACATCTGGGACTGCTTAGCACGGCACTAAACCAACCGATTCGTAACGTCTCTACTTCGATCTTGGTAGATCTAGATTCTAGATCTACTTGAATCGTTGACAACATTTCAGAGGTGATCCAAAAATTGGACTGAAAATTCACTTTTCAAACAAGGGTTCGACATTTTTATGACACGACGACCCCTAAGCCCTAACCACAACACAAGTCATAACATTTCGATTATGGGCTAAGGAGAAAAAGTTTTGTTGTGTAGATCGAACTTTGAGGGTGATTCAAATGGAAAGGAATAACAGGGAAATTGTGGGATTAGACTTAGTAGCTCATAGGAACATTCTTGTCAATAAAATTCAAGCATGTTAGGGCTGACATGGGTCTCTACGGGGCGAGTCTAGGCCTACACAACAGTAGTCACAAAGAGCAGCCATGTTTAGGTGATACGGCTGGGGCAACTCATGTTTTACTTAATCATTATCTTTTAGCACTGACTTAGACGATAGCTTACGAAAAATATTTTAGAACTACAATACAGTTACTTTAATCACATCATCAAAAAGTACAGGCTTTAGTGAAAGATTCAAACATGGAGACTTACGAAGCGATCATGTTCGAGGTTGAGCCAAGCACGCCTCTAGAGATGGTTATGCCAAGTCAAGATTTACTTTAAAGATAAAATTACTTTACCTGATCTGCGGGCCTTCCTCGCATTTCCAATTCGATTCTTTTTCCTAGTCCTAACGACATTTTCACAATCTTTGAAGTATAAATCCACAAAACACAGAAGAAATCAAAGCTTGTGGGTCTGTGAAGAAAGATACAGCTCGGTCTACGCTACGACTACCACACTGCGCGCGAGATATAATGATGAGAAGGCACAATTCTGATTGGTCGAGTGCAGTGTCGGGGCAAGTGGACAACTCATGCATATTAAGTAGGAAGCCAATGCTTCAGCCAATCGTAATCGGTTCCCTCTTTCGCACAACAAAAACAAACGCACGTGGAAATGCTATTTATAACCGGTGCCCATGCGGTCGGGGGACAAAATAGAAATTAGAATGGTTGAAACATGCGATATTTTTTGTTAAAATAATCATTTCTAAAATGTTTACTGTCAGCTTTGAAAAAAGCCTTCTAAAACGTTCGTTTGAATGACACATAGATACAGCTCTGTTTTAAAACTACATCGTGCTACGTCGAGTTAGAATAAAAGAAATAAGAAATTTTGTTGAACAGGTACTAGCAATCTTTCGTTTATAAAACATTAAATTACATGTAATTGTAAATGCTTGACAAGCCCAAGCTAAAATTTTATAGAAGTGGAAATATAAAAAAACGAACCAATGTCTCTCTCTCTCTCTCTCTCTCTCTCTCTCTCTCTCTGTTTTTCTATCTCTCTCGCTCGCTCTATCCCTCTCCCTCCCTCTTAAATAAGATAACTTATGCATAGAGACCGCATCCTTATGAGAGGGCTAGATCCATTATAGTTAACGGTCTTACATCTTCCCACATGATCTATTCTCTATCTTTCTAACTTGTAAGCCTCTCTACACTGTCTTCCCACTGAAGATTTTGCTAATTTGATACACGCAGAAAGAAGGAAACGTTAAAAATCACACCCGGCTTCACAAAACTAGGTGACATTCGCGTGAGATCAAAAACATAGTTTAGTTTACATGGTATTTAGCAACGAATGGAGCAGAGTCTCATTCGTACGCCTCATGGCTAGTAACTGTGTTATAAAATACAGTGGTAAAAGTAGGTCTTATAACACGGGAGCCTTAGTACAGAGGGTTAAATTACTGTGGTAACTATGGGCCGATATAAATCCTTAAAAAGTTTAATTCTCAGACCTGCGATTCCTTTTGATTAAATCAGTATTATACTGATTTTTGGGGCAATATTTTGATTTTTATTACTTCTGGGTATGACTGCAGATGCTTCCCTGCTACCTTTTCCTTGCGTGCTTCGCGGTTCGAACATGGATTTCATTAATTACTGTAGTGTTACTAAAACGCCTTGCGAAGTATATAAACATACATCATTACATGTTTATTCTATTTTTGTCTGTTTATTTTTACAAAGAATTTGAAGCCCTTGCGTCCGTGACAAACTACCGGTTCTTACAATGTACCACCGGCTCTGTGGCATAGCGGTAAGACACTCGCTCAGAGATAGGGGGGAGGTGCGTGGTTCGATCCCCGGTCGAGTCAAACCAAGGACTTTAAAATTGGTATTGGCAGCTGATCCGCTTAGTGTCTAGCATTATGGATTTAGTGCTAAGTCTGGTCGGCCCGGTGTCAGGATAATGTGACTGGGTGTGGTATGCAAGCGCTCCTTAAATCACAGTGTGGCAGCACGCTTTCAATTGTCCCAAGCGCCGTCTCTGATATAATCTTGTAGTTGAAAAGAGACGTTAAAATTCAAAAAACCTAACCTAACTTATGATATACCGGTACCGCAGATTTTAAACCGATACAAATGAGTTGCATAATTTTCACATTTGAAATACCGATACGGCGATAGTTGACTGTAATCCGGCATGATCGATTACAAAACAGTTCCCGCAAATACAGAGATGCCCCTAGTGCTCGGAGCGTCAAAAGTTGCTCTGCTTAGAAGTGGGAAAGA
>BMAT01008086.1:352098-362769 GCA_019649035.1 Elysia marginata | reverse complement strand
TTGACATGTGAGAGTTATTCCAATTCATTCAAACTTACACGTAAGTTCCCTAGTTTACACTATTACCATTAATTTTCAACGATGTTGCTTGAGGATTGATACATTTTTTGCCAACGGTGCGTCAATGAATGTTAATTTACTGTGCTCTCCCTGTAGGAATTTCCTCTAATCTTAACCACTCAGTCGCCAATCTTTCATTAGGTATTATCGATAGGCCTACATTTTTGCCAAAGACATGTCATTGACCTCAATGAATGTAATACTTTGCCCTTCCGGTAGGAAGTTCCTCCAAGCTTAGCCACCCAGTCGTCCACTTGGTACATTGGGTATTATCGATACATTTTTGCCAATCACAATGAATGTTACTGTGCTCTCCCTGTAGGGAGTTCCAACAAGCTTAGCCACCCAGTCGTCCACTTCGTTCTATAGGGACTATCGATACATTTTTGCCAAAGATACGTCATTGACCTCAATGAATGTAATACTTTGCCCTTCCGGTAGGAAGTTCCTCCAAGCTTAGCCACCCAGCCGTCCACTTGGTACATTGGGTATTATCGATACATTTTTGCCAAAGATACGTCATTGACCACAATGAATGTAATACTTTGCCCTTCCGGTAGGAAGTTCCTCCAATTTTAGCCACCCAGTCGTCTATTTCGTTCTTTAGGGACTATCGATACATTTTTTGCCAATAAATCGTCAATGAATGTTACCATGCTTTCCCTGTAGGAATTTTCTCTAAGCTTAGCCACTCAGTCGCCAAACGTTCATGAGGTATTATCGCTACATATTTGCCAATGGTGCGTCAATGAATGTCACTATGCTCTCCCTGCAGAAAGTTCCTCTAAACCTAGCTATCCAGTTCTTCGTTGATAGGGGACTATCGATACATTTTTGCGAATATATCGTCAATGAATGTTATTGTTAATTGACTATGCTCTCCCTGTGGGGAGTTCCTCCAAGCTTAGCCACTCAGTTGCCAATCGTTCATTTGGTATTACCGATACATTTTTTGTAAATGGTGGGTCACTATGCTTTCCCTGCAGGAAGTTCCTCCAATGTCAGACAACTATGCTCCTACTGTTGGAAGTTCCTCTCAGCCTCTTGATAAGGGATCATCGAGACATTTTTGCCAACGGTGCGTCAATGAATACATGTATTACCCTGTAAGAAGTTCCTCCAAGCTTAGCCACCCAGTCATCCACTTCGTTATTTAGGGATTCACTTGTGACAAATTTTGTCGTGTACAATGTGGTGTTTGAAAGACCGAAAAGCTCGATTACTAATAATACATGTATAATTATGTGGTGGGTGTTTAAGTGTTGTCATGTCTCACGGTCGAAACGCATTGGAACAAACGACTCCAATGATCCACATTAGAATGGAATCCTGATACAGTCAACACCCAGGATCGAGAAATGTTTTGACTTTAACAATAACAAAAATGTAAGTAAGTACAAAATGGGACTGCAAAACACAGTTGACTTTGATTAAGCAAGAGTTTCCCTTGAAAGTGTTGACTTTAAGTGGATTCCACAGTATTTTGTAGGGAGCATTCTCATTGTATGTGGTGATGTATATAATTTCTTTTCACAATTTCGACTGGATTTTTTTATCATGTCTAAAGAAATTCCGACTCTTCTGACCTCTATCTTCCGGTTTTCAGTAGCAGGTATAGCTGTCTTGTCTAATATCAACTTGGAAAACTGACAAGGCTAAGACTTTATGCATAAATCGAGCCATCAAATCAATAAACGTTTTCTGAATGACTAAGTGTTGGTGCGCTTCCGGTTTTAATGGTTGCCTTTGGTGCGATTTGCAGCTTCCCATTCACGCAAGCAAGTCACTTAGACTAGAGGCTAAGCAAGGACCTTCACCACGAAACTTCTTTTTTTTATTAAGAAGCGTGGTGGCGGCATGGTATAAGCTATATTTCTCTCAGTGGCAAGGTGGTGGGTGCCGAAGCTGTAATAAGTCGAAGGTTCGAATCATACTACGTGCAGACATATCGGGCTTTTCCACTAAAAAGCTTACTTGTCTCCACTTCTCATTTCATACCTTTATAATCTTTCAATCATTGGGTGCCAGATGCAGGAGCCCGATGCTGACTGTAGAAGTCTGTGTGGAGCTATTTAAGGTGAGAACTTCTCCCTGTATTTTTTTTTAATTTTGTATACCATAGGATTAGAAAAGGAGCTTCTTCAGGCTTGTACAAAAAGTGTAGAAGCGAAATTGGAAGAAAAAAAGTTTCTAAGACGCAGGCATATCAAAAAATATACATACACTATCATGTATATTAAAAAAAAGGTTCAGTATTATCAGGGATGCAAGCGTCTTGTGCAAAATAAAAAAAAAAAAAAGCAAGAAAATTTTAACATCACTATAGAGAGTTCTGTCTAGTACTGATAATCAACAGTTGCCCCCAGAGAATCTTTGATAGATCAACTAAAAAGAGGTAAATACAACTACAATACGCTTAAGCGTCTACACAGCTGTACAGCTCAAAAGAAGTGTTTGATTTTCTATAAATCTGTGATGTTTGGAGGGTTTTTAATAACAGTTCAAGTCTTGACTTTTTTTTATGTTCCTGATTTTTTTTACTAAGGAAACTGCTAAAAAAAATGGGAATTCCAGCAAAAACTGGAAAACTTGCACACCTGTAATATAATTTGGCCTGAAACTTTTTTTTTTGGAGCATAGTGGCCATGAAAGCTACATATATATATATATATATATATATATATTCGGTGGCAAGGGGGCAATGTGGTGGGTGCCTAAGCTCCTGCATGTGTATAAGTCAAGGGTTCGAATCATACTAAAGGCAAGCACATTTCAGGCAATTTCACTTAAAAGCCTGTATCCAGGGTTAATTTCATACCATAAAATCTTTCAATCATTTGATTGTGCAGTGGCTGCCTCTACAATTTTTTTTTCAGTATTACCATGTAGATTTCAAGAAGGCATTATCGGACAGACTTTGGGTGTAATTTATCCTAACACGAGATAAATGTAAAAAAAAAACACAATATAAATGAAAACCAAAAAAGAATTTGAAATACATGTATAATAAACAGGATTAGAAAAAATGAAGTTTGAAAGGACATGAACAAAAGCTTTTAATTTTTTTTTTGGTACAATGTTTGTGTTTGTAAAAAAAAAAAATACACTACTATGACGAATCCACATGGTATTTAAAGCAAAAAACATGTATTTACAGAGGGGTAAGAAAAACAAACACTATGATCATAGGTTTTGTGAAATAGGTTTATTATAATGTCATTTATTTATTCTAGGAATAATTGTGAATGTTGGTACACTTTAACAAAGAAAAAAAAGGCGAGGAAAAAAAACCACCTTTGGAGGGTTGGTAATCAATGATGAGGAGTAAAGTGTAAGTGTGACATGATAAGGTTTATTGAAAACTTATATTAAGAAGGTCTCATGTTTTGTTTACCTATAGATTTAAAGCTTCACAATCCACAAAGGTAGGCCTACTCATGATAACCCTAATCATGTCGCATATTTCTACCCTAACAGTATGTCGGGGGGGGGAAGGGTGTCGATTTGGAGCCCATGTTTGGTAAAGAGAAGAAAAAAAAATAATACAATACAGTCCTGTCTGTATGTTGGGGGTACATTTTGACACCAAAAATTTTATAGAGGGAAAAACCAACATATTCCTATCCATATGACCACTGATAACTGGGGTCAAAAAATACCCCCGGCGTACAATTAAGGGTAAGCTAAATAAACACATACAGTTGGAACCTTTGCAAGGTCAACTTCAGTACACAGAACTATTGATAGATCAACTGGAGAGAAATTTCAGAATTCCCAGATATATTTTAAATTTAGATATTGATGCCAAACCATTTCTTAACAGCTTTCAAATCTGATTCATGTTGAAATTTCATGTTTGATGAGTTTAGTTTCAATTGTTAGGGTTGCTAAGGCCTTAAAATATTGTTATAGTCCTGTAAGCGTTCAATGCAATTTTCTCCCTTTTCTGAAATTTCACAAGTCCTCCTCCTGCCTATTTCAAACAGCTATAATTTCATATAGAAGCATGATAGAGCTTTTAAGATATGGAAGGTGTTAAATATATCTAGCTCTAAAGTGCACATACATAACAACGACACAAAATCTTCCAGCAGAACTCGGAAATATTGTGCTGGCTAATATTATTATAGGCTACTCTTCTTAATTGGAAGTTTCATCAACTTTTTGTTTAACTTGTACTGTATAAATTGATTTTTTATTTTTCTCTTAAAATCTACAACGGCAAGTTTCAATAAGGTTTGTCACAAGTACACTTTATCCCGCTTGGTTTCCTGCATTGTAATAATATGCTTATGTTCTAGCATTTAACAAACACATGTAAACCTAAATATCTCTGTCTATCCCCCCTGGCCCATTATACACATCCACACCCCACATTCTCAGTCACACACTCTAGGAAGACAATCTCTTGCATTGAATTATCAGTACGTGTCTATCTTTTTTCTTCATTAATTAAAGGGATTTGTATCTATTACTTTTAAAAACATGATTGGACAATGAATCAACATGAAACTAAAATTCAATCAATGCAGGCTAATTAAGTGATTGATGAAGAAAAAAAAAACTAAAAATGTGACGGCATGATATGAGCTTCTATGTATATCAACGTGTATATTATACACACACAACATTGTACACAAGTTACAACCCTGCATAAGCCCAGCCTATACTTTTGCATATTCCTCCATGTCCTGACTCAATGCTGCTGTTTTTTTTTTGTTCATTTGTTGCCACTGAACCTAACATATTTGTGGCCACCAAATGCAACATATTTGATGATGACTGGGTTTGTGTAATTGAACAAAGCTCAATATGCCCCCATCCCAAAATTTGGTGTCACATTTGGTTGCTTATTGGAGAGAGATAAATAAAATTAGTACATATACTACAGTAGGCCTTAGCGTTTCTTCCTTTCCTATGAAGAAAGGTCAGCTTGTGCAAAGCCACTTGACAGGGGAGGCGACAGTTTAAAATATTTTCACCTGTATTAAATTTTAAAATTAAGTCTCCTAAGCCAGCCGTGACACCTTTAACTCCCGACATAAATTCTGAGACAAAGTCAAAATTCCTGAACGTACCACAAATAGTCAGTCAACTAAGCCAGTCCTGACACCATTAACTCCCATCCTACATTCTAAGAAAAGTAAAAAAAAAAAAATTCACAAAAGTACCACAGATAAATTCAAGGCACTTGTAAGATCTTAAGTGTTAGAAATATACAAACTTCTTCCAATAAGATACATGAATTGTTGAAAGAGTTAAAATATTAATATAACAATAACACCAGTCCCAAGTCTAAACCATTCTTCAAGTATGACTTTTTAATTTCCACCCTGATTCATAACACAAGGGCTGGGGAATAGAGACAGACCCTCAGGGAGACACAAGCTTTCAACATTGGACAGTCCAAACTACGGTTTCTCTACAAATTTTCTATTCAATAAACTAAAATATCTACCTACTACATTCTCACCTCTTACTCAATATACGAGAGTTGAGAAAGTTTTACTCTCTACGTTGCTGTTAGTGGCTATGAATGTCCAAGAATATCTCCTACTTTGACAAAGTTTACAACTGCTTTAGAACCAGTTAATTATCTAACTCTCTACTAACATTTTTTTACATAAAAAGATGCAGGCACACACTTGGCTAGTATAATAGATAAAACTTCTTACATCCGTTTACACTAAACAGGAAAAAAACTTTTTGCTATTGAGAATGGAAAAGAAATGGGACTAATATTTTATTTCCCAAATGAAAACGTTAGTGGGAGGAAGAAACACCATAGAATAATGTACACAAAAAAATTTTAAAAATGAACAAACCAGATCCTTCACTAATCACATAAATTCAAAATTATCATAGACAAAAGCTTGATCTTGCAGACTTCACATTGCAAAATTCAGGCATACACTGCAAGTAAACGCAATATTATAAATTCATATATTAACCTGCCTCAAGCAGTGAACATGTTTGAAAATGTGTTGTATTTACAAGCCATCTGCACAAATACTTAACTGATGCTCATCCACAGCGGACATACCTTAATACAGCAGAACCACACTCAAGCTCAGGATTCATTCAACTTCATAAAAATTTGTGTCCTCCATAATATTGCAATATACGCTGAAAAATGTACAGGCTCACAAGTCATTTCATCACTAGCAGGAAGATTTAATCAAAACAGAATGGGGGGAAAAAAGAAAAGAAGGTTAAAAAAAGAGAGAGAGNNNNGTAATCAGATCTATTCAATTTGGTCCATCTTACATGGTGTTCTATTTTGTGATCAATTACCTGTGAAGAAACAGTGATGATAGAGTAGCAGGGATTTCTTTTCCTCCGCTTTTAAACTTTCTTAAAAAAGAATTTCATAATGTTAACAATAAGGATGCAAGCGGCTGATGCTTAAAAAAGCAGGGAAATGTTTACACCTCCATAAAGTGCGATGTCTGGCACTGATAAGCAACAGCTGCCCCTACAGAACTTTTGATGAACCAACTAGAAAAGGTAGATACAACTCTGTACTAGGGCCTACACAGGTATATAACTCAAAAAAAGGGTTTGATTTTCTATGAATCTTAAAATTTGGAGATTTTCTTCCACATTTTGCAGTCTGAACTTTTTTTCCAAATTTTCTTGCCTTTTTTTCTGAAAAAAAAAAATTGGAAATCCTGCAAAATGCCTGCCACACTCCTAAAGGCTAATATAGCTAAAAGATTTGAACGGAAGCTCAGAGCAAGCAAGCAAGAAAGCAATAATTTAAACTAATACAGTATAAACTTTGTATCACAGCCACAGATGTAGTTCGGACTTTCTCCACACACTAACAGGCTCACCACACAGAATGTAAACGATACAGGTCATTGTTAAATCATCTCACTTGCCCCCAAAAACTTGAAATTTTTACGATTAGTGGGCATTTTAGTTAATAATACCTGCCTTCAAAACTTGAACTTAAATGTATATACTGTAGCAAAGAAAAAATTTGGAAACAAAAGTGGGAGGAGGGGGGGGACAAGATTTCTAAAAAAAAAAAAAATGAGGCAGAGCGAACATGTTTCACCAAAAAAATTACAGTACCAAAAGAGACTGAGTCTAAATCATTAAAAATAACAAAAGTTACTATACAAGAAATGAAATAACTAAAGAACTGACATCAGTAACATTGCAACTGCCAAAAAACTTGTCTTAACAAACAGGCACTTTAAACCTCCAATAACAAGATGAACCTAATGTGTACACTAACACAATGTGACTTTGGCACAGGTAAGAGTTTTTAAAAATCAATTTGAATACAGAAGAAAAAAAACAAGAAAAATATTTGAATTATTGTGATTTTTGCAATCCTTTTGTTTTACAGCCCTTCCAATGTGACGTTGTTTATTCAACAAGAAACCGTTAACTAATAACTGAAAACAGTTCTGTACTTACTTATAAATTTACAAGTCATCTCCTTTGGCTTTTACACTAACTAAATCTCACGTTTCATTTTTTTTTTAATTGGAAGGCAAAGCAAGCTAAAAATTTGGTTACGTTCAAGCGATTTCTACAATCCAATAGCTTATATTTTGTCACATGCAGGTCAATAGAATGACCTGTCCATGCTCACACTTCAATGTACCAGTAGTAAGTATATTAGAGTTAGGGGGGGCGGGGGGCTCAGTAAATTATTAAGCAAAAAATTAACATGTAAATGGCGCCCACCTGAAATGTCATGAATGGAAAGTAGATTGTTTAAAAAAAAAAAAAGACATTTGGCTCCTGGTGATATGGTCTATTTTGTTGTTTTAAAATTGCATGATCAATACAGGGCTGTTTCAGGACTAACCTCCCTTGTGTGTGAAATTCAAAATGTGGGCTCACCAGCGAACTCTGCTATGGTGGGAGGTAGTATTAGAATAACTCTGGTGCCGAATCTAAGACTAAAAACTCACCATTATCCAAGGGGAACTACTCTTTGAGAATTTTTTACAGTTCATGGAACAGCCCCATTATCAGAAATAGTTGAATCATAAAACACAATGAAAAAGATCATCTTTTTAACCATTACTCAAAAGCAGCTTTTTTCCCCATATTTCAAGCTTGCAAGTCTGCTAGGTTTTGACAAATCAATGCAGAACAATGCAATCACCAATTACATTTTTTTTTTAAAAGTGTACAGTAAAGGTTCACAGTAACATTCCAAACAGAATTACAGTCAGTGTACAAAATAACAAGATATTTGAATGTACCGTGTTGTAGCAAATGATCTCACATAATTAGTTCTTAAAAATTGAAGAATAATACACCCTACTTTTCCCAACAGCTGACATACGTAAGTACCTCAATGTCAGTGTAGAACACTGATGATTTTAGAGCTGCCTTGTTTATTCTGAAGCAATGTAGACACTGAAAGAGCGATTCGCAACAAACCTTTCAAGAACAAGCGAAGAGAACATAAAACCATGAGTCGACCATCAATTCTCATTCCATCTTACCTCCATGATTTCTCACTTTATGCCACCATATTACAACTATACCACATTAACAATAAACAAAGCCATTGTGATAGTCTATTCTTATTCACGGTTGCCAAAGATATTCAATCATGGATATCTCAAAACATTAAATTCACTTCAACACATTCCTCTAATGACGGTCTGAATGGGGAAAATACTCTAAGTGGTGCTAAACCAACAGACAATTAAAAATTGTTATGTTTTCTAGAGTGTTTTTAAAAATTTTTGCCCCTTTTGAAAAAAAACAATTAACATTAACATCTCTTTGAAAGTTTACACAAACTCTTTTATAACATTGTTACAGTTCAAACGAGCCACCATTCATATACCATATAGAAACAAATATACAGCACACAATGTGTATACCTTACAAAACATATGAGAAAAATATAAACTGTCTGTAGATAGTCTCCCTTTCACTCTAAATAAAACTTCCTCTCCTCTCCTCTATATATCAAAATAACAACCTAGAATCTAGCTATTCTCACTCTCTCTATATTCCCATTTCAGCACTGCAAAATGTCCTCAGTCTACAAACAAATTAAACACCTTTCACACTAGGTAGGTACCTCACTCTCTCTCTCTCGCCCTGCCCTACCCCAACTGGACAACACACATCATAAGTCCACAGGGCTCGAGCGGTCCGAGTCAGTCTCGTCTTCCTCGTCTTCTTCAGAGTAGACGGAGGGCGTGTCTGTGGCTGCACCCCTGGAGTTCTGGTCTACCAGGGATGCAAGGCTGGACTGCCGCGAGAGGGACATGGCCCGCAGGACTTCGCGGTCCGCTGCTGTTGCTGCTGCTGTTGTGCTACTGCCGTCGGCTAAGGAGGAGGAAGTGGTGGAGGAGGACGAGCCTGGCAGACCTAGCAGGGAGGTTGCCGTGGAGGTAGACTGTGAGGTAGATGATGATGATGATTGTTGTTGGTATCTGGTATAGAGAGACGCACAAAGAGAAACAGGGTTATTCAAGTTGAGCACTTCAAATTCTTTAAAGCTTGCACAAAGAGAAACAGGGTTATTCAAGTTGAGCACTTCAAATTCTTTAAAGCTTGCACAAAGAGAAACAGGGTTATTCAAGTTGAGCACTTCAAATTCCTTTAAGCTTGCACAAAGAGAAACAGGGTTATTTAAGTTAGGCACTTCAAATTCTTTTAAGCTTGAACAAAGAGAATTAGGGTTATTGCAGTTGAGCATTTCAAATTTTCTATCTCTTTCACAAACGACAAAAAAAAAAAACTATTTTGAAATTGGGAAGGTTTCCTGTTTACAGTTTGTTCCCTTTGAAAAAGACAAGGCATTAAATTTTGTCAGAGTTCTTAAAATATATCCAACTTGATTTTGGCCAAATAGAGAAAATCAAATCAAGGTAAATGCCTAATATTTGCATTTGTGTTAGGCAAAAAAAAAATTAAGAAATTATTGGTTGTATATAAAAAAAAGTTGGTCAGACAAGATGATGCAGCATCCAATGATGATATATCTAAAAATGTGTTTGTTCGATTGTACTCAGGTCGGACTTGGGCAATATTGCCAGCACTATATCCTTGCAAATAACACAAGACAAAAGTTAACATTTCAAGGGACAAAGTGGTGTGCTGATCTTGTCTCCTGGCATACCTCGCTTTCTGGGCTTGTGCTGAGGCCGGATCAATAGGTCGAACAGCACTGGACTGGAACGGGGTGGCATTATTTGCCATGTCTGCACGGAAGGTAAATGTAAACAAGACTGTGTCATTAGCATAAATGGGCGTAAGCAATGGAGGTTTCAGACCGTATTTGCTTCCAGACAAAAAAAAAAGTTTCAGCTGCTCCTGTTCAAATAATTTTTTTGTCTAACTGTCACTTATCACATTTTGTGGTCAAAGTAATCACCTATTATAATTTATAATACAAAAGCCATTTAGTATTTACCAAAAAAAAAAACAATGTTAAAGGAAAAAACAAAAACAAACCTTAAACCTTAAAATTTATCTACATGTGGTATAATTGTTTAAAGCAGACATTAAAAAAAGTCATGGTATTGCTAAACATTTAACTTAATGCACGGAGAATTTCACAGCCTTAGTTCAGAAAAGCATACACTAAAACCGCTCTACCTACCTAAGACATAGGAC
>BMAT01008086.1:328335-343335 GCA_019649035.1 Elysia marginata | reverse complement strand
TGATGCTAGGAGGCTAGAGCGAGGCCAGGCAGTAGACAGTTTCTCACTACAAACAACAACAACAACAACAACAACACACTGGCAGACCAGACCAGACCAGACTGAATGTCTTCAGTGTGGTGGAGTTGGATACAGTGCGTGGGCGGCACGGCCTTGAGGCGTGAAGGTTATCTCTCTAGCTGTTTGTGCGGAGATTTCCAGACACACTGCAGTAGAGAATACGTTGTGCTTTTTGTTGTTTTTATTTTAGCCAGCCGATTATTATGTACGCCTAAGTTTCGAAATATGGGGGGCGGCGCACGAATTCTGGATTGCATAGGAATTTTTTTAAGAATTAACAAAGTACATGTGACTTTCCACAAAGACACTTACGGTTACCGCTTGCTGATATCACTCTGATAATCACCAGGTCGACTTGAGTTTTAATCTTTTATGGTACCTTAGTTGCGATAGTGTTTTAAGTCACCCAGCTTTCTTTGCACTTGTAATTTTTGTTTTTGTTTACCGCAGTGTTGTTTTAGAAGTTGCCTTATATCTTAAAAGGGGAATCGTATGCAGACACAGAGAGGCCTTACCAGTCCCTGAAGTGAATTGAGAAATTTGCCAGCATTGAACATATTAAGAATCAACAACTAATCTTTACTTAGGTCAAAGAGCTAGCGTGCTACTGTTGATTTAGTTGAATTTCTATAATGTGGTCGAGAGTGACAGCAACAGAGAGAAACAAGGAGATAGAGAGAGAGACAGATACAGATAAAGCAAGAGAAAACAAAATACAGTTTATGCTGTTGTTTTATTTTTCCTTTTCCAGTGCATCCTTGGCAAGGAAGCTTAAAACTAATGAAATACTGGATGTCTTTTCTGTATGTAATGTTCTTCGTGTGCTGACCCGATAGCCTCATTCTCTTGAGTTGGTAGCGCTTTGCTTCCCGGAGCAACCCGTGCGGTCTGCTATAGCAGCCCACCAGTATTTTGTGAATGGAACTAGGCTACACTAGGTACACGTATTTCTAGGGCTAAGTCAGCTGAGGGTTTTCTTCGCAGAGGTAAACTGTCGAGAGTATAATATGTGTGTGGGGGGCAGTGGTGGTGGTACAAAAGTCATTGAGAATTGAGAAGCAACGGAAAAAGGGGCTGGGATTCTTCACCGCATAAAGCAGCTCACGGCAGCAGATGCTTAGGAGACGTTTAACACTGCCAAAATTACGGGCTGGGGCTTCTTGCATAATGAGGAAGTTCACGTTTCCAGTAGAAAGTTCATCTGTGGTGGTTCTGGGTAAGTTAGTTGTGCTTTGTAAGGATGGACACGATGTTAATAATTAGAGTTACTTTACTACATAGGGAGGGAAAGGTTAAGGAGAGACAGGGAGAGGCAAATACACAGAGCAGAAAGAGAGCGGCGATTTGATATCACAGATGCTGGTTTGCATAAATCTGCGACCAAAAAGTTTTACACTTCTCATAGCTAGAGAGGATGAGAATTGACAGGCGAGGACTGGAAAAGGTGAGGGGGGGGGGGTTTATCAGGGATGCTACTCAATCTTTCTGAAAATAACGAAAAATTATATTGCTATGTTCTCGTGTACATAATCATATTATGCAAAATGTGTTATATAAGGACAATGAATTGTCATTGTTTATGGGGGTTAATCTGGTTCAAATTTGTGTGCTCAGTCAGTACCTTAGGCTTTAGAAGAAAAAAAAAGAAAACATGTCATCCCTGATCAACTAACATTGAAAAAATATTGCAGGGCACGAAAAAATAATAAAGATAAAAGAGCGAGAACGAAACTTGAGCTTTAAGGGAGAATCAGTAAGCCAGTAAGGACACAAATGACAGGGAAACGTAGTCATGACATGGAGCATGAATGAAGACTGTGGCACTTGTACCAACACAAGCAACCCACAACCATCAATAACGCATAAGACCCACCATAACGTAGGGACGGTTTGTGCATGTATAACAAACGAACACGGGTACAACAGCAGTGATTATTATGCTGGCGAATTATGCCTGAAAGTGTTAGTACCATGGGTGTGGATGATATAGATAGACAGAGGAAATAACGGAAGGCGTGCAGAGACAGGCAGCCACAGACAGAGAGGAGTAGAGAGAACAAAAAGTTTACATTCTGCCGCGACCTTTGCACGCAGGAAGTGGGCTAACCTTTGACCTCGATCCCACGAGCGCTAAAGTAAAACTTCCTAATAGTTATACGGGTGGGTTTAGAACCGATTACATTGCCACATTGCTCCCTGTATGATTCTCCTAACATCTCAAGCACGCAATTCGCAGGTTTTAATATCTAATAACTGGGAGTAAAATCATTTTCCAATTCAAATTTCCGTTTTATACGACCAAACTGCGCCCTTATTTTTTGGATACATTTTGTAGGCCGCGCGGCCCACTTTAACACAAACGCCGAACAGTACACGGAAGATCGAGACATTCTTTAACAATAGTTAAATGTATTACGAATTGCAGTACAATGTAATCCACTTATTAAAGTCAACACCTTTAAGGAAAACTCTTGCTTACAGTCAACATCTTTAAGAGAAACTCGTTTTTAAAGTTAACTCTGTTTCGCAATCCCATTTTGTATTTTTTAAATACTTTTGTAATGGTAAAAGTCAGCTCTTCCTTAAAGTCAACACATTATTTCGGTCCCGAGGTGTAGACTTTATCCGGATTCCACTGTAATTGTAATCTATACTTTTTGGACTGCCTTCTTCCAAGTTTGATTTTAGGATTAACTGTTTGACAATGCCAGGGTATAACGAGGAGACCTATATTAAAAGTGCTCCAAAAATGTCAATCATTCCTGCAAGATTAGCATATAATGTCGCCCAGTAGCTGCAGAGATGTATTTCAACGAGAGGAGCTCTTGGGTGAAATAGTCGTTTGGGTACCGTAACAAGAAATTAGATAATAAAAAAACAAAAACCTTTGAAAGAAACGCCAGTATAAAGTCTTTTGATATTGCTGTACAAGCCTAGGTTTAGAAAGTGATAGCGATTTCGCGATGCCCTTCCTTTACAGAGATTATAAGATAAAATGTCTATAGTAAAATGTAAAAATTGCCGTTGAATGTGTGGGTTGTGTTCGCCTTTTCGCCCATCCATCTTACCACCGTAAAAATGTTGTACTGGGTGATGGTATCTCGGGGCTTAACAAAAGGCGTGACTAGTATTACACGTTGTCGCCCCATTCGGGCTCCATCCTCCCAGGCGATTGTTCTCTCCGGCGCTAGCGACTCGCCCTCAAGGCCGATTGATAAGAGAGTGCCATCAGGGGCTAAAGTGTTCACCTCTGAGTCAGCAACCCTAGAGAGACTACAAACAACGATGAGGTCTAGGTCATGTCTATAAACTAGTAAGATGGCTAAACTTGTGTGCTTATACAGCACAACAACAACAATAACAGTTTTCCGTGCGCTTATTCAATGTGGCAAGAGCTGGAAAACTCTAGTATATATTATATACAAATACACCTTCAGCCCTCCCTCGCCTTTTTTAAATGGTCTGATGCCGTGACATCAGTGTCACTCAAACATAAGAATATTATTAGAAATGGACATAGAATGGTTTTTTTTTACACGGATCACCGCTTAAACTAAAATCCTTTTAATTTAAAATTTTTAGAGTAACATCTTAACAAAAAGAGAAAAAAGTGTCAAGATACCGTAAAATGATCTCGGCATTTACAACTTTACCGTAACGTTACAAGGACAGTTTGTATACAAGGTACACGGTAGTTCGAGGCATCCGTCCATTTTTCACGGGTGCTCTGATGACTGGCTCATTCGCTTGGTGGGCTCATTGTTGGACAGAATTAAACAGTCTGAAGGTCACCCCTGCAGGCCCATCTATAGATTTAAAGGATGAGGTTTCCCCAGTGATCAAAATGCCCGCATTATTCACGCACCAGCAGGGATATCTCCGTGTACGTAATCGCTATTGTCCGCACACTGCATTGAAAGTTTACCTGTAGATCTAGTGGACGTATTGAATTGTGACGCTGACGTGTGACAGATTTGACGGGATGAGCATCATAGGTAATCGGTAAAGAGCAAACTAAAATAGCCTACAGATATTTTACATCATTTAACAAGACAAGTGTCAAACATGACTTTAATAGTCACGTAAATTGAGAAAACTACGTGTAAAAGGGTAAATTGAAAAAGCGATACGGCGTTGATAGAACTAAGAGGGTAATTACATGTAGTTTGTTCGTACAATGTTGGCATCTACACAATCAATATTTTAATTCAGTAATGGTTTAAGACTATAGCTTCAGGAAGAAAAATTAATGGCTACGGGTAAAAGAATGTTATCCCAACAGAACAACGGATCACTCTAGCATACTGACAAGAAATTCCACTGCCCATAGTCGGGTATAACTTTAGCACATGAGTGAGGCGAAGAAATAGGTGTTAATGTCATTTCTCGTGAACTAAACGCCGACTTGCCGATGGACTCGAACTCCAGACCTCTCGATCCGAAAGCCGAGCGTCTACCACTAGACCACGACGCCTATACCGGTGGATAGGCAAGTCGGTTAAAGTATTAAGTGTTAAAGTGTTGGCTTAATGCAATAAATTCGAACCCAAGAATTATTCATACCGGCAGTTTTCATGATACGTGCACGAGCCGATTCGGCGCATGAGCGTCTAGAGAGCCGACTAACTTGAAAAAAAAAAAAAAAGAAACCGCAATGAAATGGGGAAAACTTATCCGCCGGCGCGGCATGAGGCTGGACCCGGCATGTCTTGCTAACATTTTACAGCCTGGCGTATGTAACATATCAGTGTCAGTCGCTGCAGACAGAGTGATTCATGCTGCTTAAACCCGTGAATACTAAAGGTCAAGGGTGTTAAATGTGCATGAATAATTTAATATACATAAAAGCTCAGACAATAGATTCATTAGGCTCTTAAATTCCTCCACCTGTGTAGCCTTGCTGGACACATGTGACGACGATTCTGGACATGGAAAGGGGGGGGGGGTTATGTGATATATTTCATTTTAACAAATGTTGCTCATTATATAAAACATACAATGCTTATTTTATTAATTTATTCTTGAGTGAGCATTAGCGGATCATTTATAGGCAATGTGAGGTGGCCTGCATTGTACATGATATACCCTGATTTTGTCCAAAAAATCAAGATTTAGATAGTTTTGGGTTGGCGTGGGAGATTTATTCGTTGATTGAATTAACAGATCACAGTGTGTCCTTTAAAGGACAAAACGTGGAAGAACGAGTTGAGAATGATGGCGGGAGGTGGGGGTGTGGGTGGAAGGTAGGGCCATCAACAATACATACATACTATTCAGAAAGAATCGCCAAAGAAAGAATGTGTGTGTGTGGGGGGGGTGTGGATATACCGGATGGAAGATAGGGCTATCAATAATACATACATGTAATTTAGAAAGAATCGCCAAGGAAAGAGTAAGGTAAGATTCAGAGCAGGCAAACCTGAACGGTAAGTCGCAGGCCGGTCAAGAGGAGGCAGGAGGAGAGTGAAAACAGGTCTAATTGCAAGAACAGTCAACTGAAAAGTATCCGCTAAGCTGGTTCATTTCCAACGGCAGCATTCACTTTAGATCAACAACTCACGAACAGTCTCGTATAAATATCAATACCGTTGTGGGGTACACAACATGACTGCATTGCTATCGATTCAATAAGAACATGGCAAACATCTTGGGCAACTATCAGTACCAATTCAGCCACAGTGTGGGACCCACTTGTGAGTAAAAAAAACCTGCTGCAGTACCATGGAGGTCAGGCACAGTTGGATTCCAATAAAATACCCTGTGCGAATATGAATAAGCTCTGGTAAACCTGCAGACAGGAGCTACAATATTTCAATCGTTGGATCTATAGTTTCATAATAAAATATACACGGTGTTTTGAGTTTGAACTTTTCAAAGAACACCTGAGATGATGGGCTTGGGGTAAGCATGATATAGTTGACACACTCAGGGGCGTTGAATATTCTACAATTTTATTACATGTATATTTGCCGTCTTTTAAAATCTTGTATATTTTCCGAAATTCCGTTAAATAATTATGTTCTTGCGATGAATACCTGTACCAAAAAAAAAGCTCTAACATTGTCCGTACTATCACGTCATCTTTAGGAGTTGTTTTAGGAATATTATGGCAGAGTTTGGGGTAAAAAGAACAAATTTAGTGAAATCATAAAGAGAACTCAGAGGACATAAGTTTTCCCCCTGCAACAGTTCAGCGACATCAAAATAAACACAAAGTCTGTACTTGTGCTCCGACAGGTTCACGTTACTTTCTCACGATAGAATCCAAGCCTCAGCTGTTCTCTCATTATTTTCCTTCAATTCATCACCACTAAGGCCTCAAACAGCGAAAAAACCCATCGGGAGAAAATTCCCTTCTACTTGACGGCCCGAACCGAAAAGACGTCAGGCTTAGGCAAACGGGAGCCCCCGCGTGTCGCATTGTTTGGGGGGCGGGGGTAGTTACGTACTCAAAACTAGGTCGCGAGTTATTTGTAACGATCTGCGAGGTTGTTTTTTTCCTTTCCTTTCTTTGTCACCATCCTAATCCCCTTTAACATTTCTGGTACCGGTAGGAAAATCTTCAAGCGAATAAGCATCTACTAGTATAGTCCGATCTTCTTTAGGATAACTCGACATATTAAGAAGACCGATGGCAAGGTTGGTCATGAGAAAAGAAAAGTGGACGGGAAAGGAAGGGGGGGGGGTGAGAGATTATTGAGAGGAGGATGAGCTAGCATGATTGAGCTGGTGCTCAGAATGATGGCAAATTTTATTAGAGTGAACAACATTTTGATCTGATCCTTATATTTTAAAAGTTTTTAGCTCTGTTATTATGTGCGATATCAGGGGATACAACCATTCTTTTACGGACACCTGCCTCTTTCCCATGCTTAGTCGAGAATCTGTGGCGTGTCTAGTGGTGAGCGGATTATCCTGCATTGACAGACCTAGATTCCAAGGTCCGTTTTATGCAATGACAAATACACGAATCATTTTAGTGATTCCAAAATCTTCCCAAGTTGTTCGAATTATAGCCAAGAATACATATCCTCACATGCCAACTTCTCTAAAAATTTAAACATTACCAATGAAATTATCACACATTAAAATGTACCTTTATAGATTAATTTCCTTTTATTCTAAACTTCCAATGTGATTGCAGGGTGATTTTAATGGATGGGACCCCATAAAAGTGCAGTCTACAATTTTAATTTTAAGATTTGAGCATGCAACTTTGAATGAGAAGGTAAACACAGAACTGGCATGATTCGAAAACTTTTTGCGAGGGGCTGATTTTGTATCTCGATCCCAAGCTTTGGTTAGTTTCCAGAGCCTGAAAGGTGGGCACTAGCTCCACTATTGGTGAAAAAAAATCCAGTGGTCAGGGCATGCATTACGTAACATTCTAAAGCACTGCTTTAGCTATGAATCCATTTCAAAGTTTGCTAATGCAATTCACATAAATAATACAAGTAAAGTTAAAACAGCAGTAAGATTAAAGATGTTTTTCCATAAGGAATTTACTAGCAAACATTTTGGTTCTCACTAAGTAGTGTATATCCAGACCAGAATTTTTCTTATTAAAAAAAAAAATCAAAATGGGGAAAAATTCCTGAATTAAGGATAAATCCTGAGAATGCCCATCTCTGACTTTAGGTAGACTTTTAACACCCATCTTTGTTCTGACCAATAAGTGTGTTGGTACCGATAGTCTTGTGTGTGAAGTACGGTAGGGGTGGGGGGGGGGGACGCGTTCTTCCTGCATTCTGCAACACTCGATCGTCAACGAGTTGCCCCTGCTACCGTATCCCGTGCCCGGAAAAGCGTTTTATCGGACACTCAACAAGCGGCAGGTGTTTCAGCTACCTAGCTAGCCCCTTGTGCACCATAGGATGGCAAAGACGAGCACTTTTGTCTCGGAGGCCTCACTAGTGCACGTGTGGGACACAAAAGAGGGTGAGTCGGGCTTGGACGCACGGTAGTCAAAATAATTAAGTAGGCCTATAGAGAAAAATGGGTGAGGACTTATTTTTCTGGGTCAGAGGAAGAAAAAAAGGTGGTGGGGTGTTGGTTTTTTTCTGTTCTTTTTGTCAACGTTTAGAGTTGATATACAATATTTTCTTTACAAGAAAAAAAAAGGAGTAGTGCAGTAAATATAAGTTGACATAAAACAAAATGTAAACACCATGACTCATAAATGGGAGAGCGAAAGGTTAAAAGTTGGAGGACATGAAAAGCTAGATACAGCATTAATTTTTGCAACAGAAAAAAGAAAGAAAAGAAAATGTTGCACGAGATTGAAACAAACGATTTTAAACTCAAACTGTTTTCCCCCAAAAAAATATTCATACACAAAAGGCCGCTTCAGCCAACGCTAAAAGAAATGGTGACGCCTATGAACTTTTCAGGTTTCCCAATAAAGTTTTTTTTTTTTTAAGATACAAAGATATTTCATTTAAAAAAAAACCGCCTGACAAGCTACCAAAAAGAGCAGTCTGACCCATCAACTGTGCTGAGCTAACATAGTTTGGCAACGCTTTCCCTACCGGAGAACTAGCAGATAGCAATATGCAAAGCATCTTTAGCCATACTCAACCTCCAATTAAATTGCAGAACCAATCAGGAGAACGCAGTCATATTTAACAACCAATCAAAAAATCACAAACAAAACCGACAGCCAATGAGAATACTGGGCTATTAAGTCCACCGACCAATCAGAAAACACAGAACTATTTGGTTTTAATTTAAATTCAATCGCGCTCCGATCACGCGCGCGCCCGGCTTGTGACACTCACGATGACAGCAATATTGTGATTAATTGCCCGCCATGTTAGTTATTACAATAATTAATCTATTCAGATTCTCTTCCGGGAATTTCCGTCGTCTGCTAGTTTGCACGCCGCAGCTGCAGCAAGCACTCACCACTTTCAACAGGCGTTTGTTTCTCAGGCAGAAGATTCCAGCAGGTGGTCGAATAGCCGCGACAGCGTGAGCACGGGATTGCCTCATTTACATTTCAAATACAGTGGAATCCACTTTAAGTCAACACCTTTAAGGAAAACTCTTGCTTAAAGTCAACTCTGTTTTACCGTCCCATTTTTGTATTGGTTAAAGACAACTTTTGCTTTAAGTCAACACATTTTTTCGGGCCCAAGATGTTGACTTTATCAGGATTACACTAACCTTATCGAGTCAAATTCAGGGGATAAACGTTTAGAGATTTAATCGGCTTGAATTGACGCAGGTAACGAATAAACTCACGGAACAAACAATGACGCACAAGTTTGACGAAATGTAGAAAATGGAAATAAGCAGGGAAATACATCCTTTTCGACTGCAAAATGTCGACGACCCAATATTGAAAAAAAAAAGCTCATTGAATCGTGCTTGAATATTTTCAAGAGCGAAAGGACACAGTGCAATTAAGAAAGGACCCAGTTATGAAAAACTCAAACTGACACTATAGTCCTAGCTGAAACTTAAAAAAAAACCCGAAAACTTTATCTTTTATTTCCGAAATAGCAAAGTCTCGAGTGTGCTTCCTGAACCGTTGTCTAGACTTTACTTACTAGAACAGAAGTGACCATTACAAAGAGTCAAATGTCAAGTATCTTTTGACTTGAGCCATTTCAAAAGTGATTTTATTGTTCAAATCGTGAACGAGTTAGGGCGTAAATCGCCAAACAAGTGCACTATACACAGACCCTACAAGAGCTAGCGTAGGTTAAGAACGTTTTGGAAGAAATCACCAGAAGTAGAGAAAATAAGCGTTTCTGTGAGATCAACATCTGACTACCTTCCAATTTCGACTTAAGACACTTTTTTTTTTATGAATCCCTTTCGGGAAATTTGGCTCCGTTACTCAGCGTAACTGTGTCGCCACAAGAGCAGCGCCACTAATGCCCCAGCAGACCAGTACATTTAAGGCCACTTTAAACCCATATGCAGGGTGTTGCAGGTGCATATCACAAATTCAAGAATTGCCTGTAGCTGGGTACCCATTTTACAGGTGGGTGGACTGGGGAAAGTTAGGGTAAATTGCTTTCCCAAGGCAACTGCAACACGGCATGGTCGGGAATCGAACCCACGACCTCCAGATCGCGAGTCCGACGCGCTAACCACTCTGCCCTATTTTGACTGGTTACAAGATAAATTTCAATGATGCATCATTTCACTTTTCTTTACAATAAGTGTAAAGATCACACAAGAGGCACAGTGTAATGTTAATGTAACACAGGTAAGAAGTGGGGTTGGGGGGTGGGGAGTAGGTAATGTTTTTTTTCTTTCTAAAAATGTAATCTTGACATCAACTTTTTGACTCAAGCGGTACAGCTGGCGCTTACTACATTAAAGTTGTTTAAGCTATCAGTGCTGATGTTTCTTTTGTCTTGTTTAAAACGCTGTATGTCAACTTGATTATGATCGAAATAAAACTGACGCAAGAGAGGATAATTAAGTTTAATTGCTACATTTAATGGGAGCGACCCTTTCATTCGTGCTGCAGCTCCACAGGTAAAAACTGAATCTAAAAACTGAAAATCATAGCTGGTCTATGATATATAGGCACTTTAATTACTGACCATGAAGGGGCAAGCAAAGAAGTGGCCCAGTCAGCAAATCAGAATTTTACGCAGCACTAGGGAGATTTGGATAACTCCACCAACTCTCATTTATGATCTTGTAAACATAAAATATATGAAGGCAACCATAAGGAGGAAGAATGGACGAAGACGTTCTTTAGGACGGAGGGGAGGGGGGATGCAAGGACTCAACAAACATGCAACGCTAAGCCCTTCCAGCGTGACCTGACCTAAACTAAAGAGAGGGATTTATAATCTTCAGTAAAAACCATAGTTACACTAAAGACCCAGTCGACCGGTGACAGACTGAGCTGGGGAAAACCTGAAATTCCAACACCCAAGCACCCCTTAGAAAGTCAGTGTAGCAGTGATGTCATAACTTCAGAGAGGCCAGCTCCTTGATCTTTGGTGTACTCAACGCGTGAAGCTGTTTCAATAGCATCAAATATTTCCTGCCGTAAGAGGGCAACCTTATCAGCCTGAATCGCTCTGACGTGTTTAACAAAGTAAAGTATCGGATAAAATTAATGGTGAAATAATTAAGATAACTTTTGGTCACAACCCCCCCCCCCCTCAAACACACACACATTCTCCGTCTTACGATAGGTTACTAATACTGCGTGACAGCGTGGCGGCATGAAGGGCTTTCTGTTAAAAACGGAATAAGAGCACTTATAATTTCAATTTGATTATTTAAGATCTGCTCGCATGGCTGCAGTTGCAAAGCGAAAATGTCTATGTTGTTTTGCTGCAACACGGACGTTTCGGTAGCATAACGGAGGCGTGGGAGTAAGGTTAATTCAGGACAGTCTCTCTCAGTGAACTTAGCTATACATCAGACCTGATATTCAATAGGCATCACCTGGATTACAAATATGATTTATTGAGTGTTGTTTTGGAAAATCCATTTATACCTTTTTTTTTTTCAAAATATGGAATCTAATCTAGAGAAGTAAGGGGAAGTAACGTCCGCTACTAATCAGCAACCCAACCCCGAACTTTATAGGGTTGTGTATTGATCAGAAATAATGAGGATATGCTGGCGTTTCAGGTCAGTACACAAAAAAAACAGAGCTCTTACCACATTTATCCGTTTCCTGGTGGGCGAGTCTATCCCTGAGTCTGGTGATACATCAGGGCTCATCACCATGGTCAAGACCTTTTCCAGCACGCCAGGCTGTCTGTTTAAACGCGCACCAGAACTGTCACGGGACGCACAAAGTTCAGCCGATTGTGAGTTCGTACAAAATTTAGGTGCCGCTTTGCTCCTCTTCGCGGACACTGGCATGAATTGACCTCGCTTTTTGGAGATCTTTTCTAGATCGCGATTACAACCGGGAGAAACGGGAATGTCCGATTTAGATAACTTGGAGGTGCGCACCGAAGAGCAGCTATCGGGAAAATCCGCTGCAAAGCCGCCGACAGAGACGTCCGGGGTGTCGCCTAACAGTGGAGAGTCGCCGAACTCCACGGCCGTTTCTTCCCATGCGGAGGGAGACAAGTCGCTATCGCAGCTGGAGCTGCCAGGACTATCGCTAAACAGGGACATCATGTCGGCGTCCAGAAGACTGCTGGAGCTGTCACTCAATTCCTGTCCGAAGCCGCTGTCTGGGCAGGGAAGTCCAAGCGAATCTTCTCCGTAAAACCCGTCCATTTCATCCGTATCGTCGACGTCGTCGTCATCGGTTTCATCAATCGCGTCCTTGGCGCCACCGCGTACAGCCCCATACTGGTGATCTTGAACCGATTCGTCGGTAGCGGCTGCGCTAAAAATGTTCGAATGAACATCTTGAAGCAAATCCCATTTAGCTTCGCCCCTAACAGACAGGGCGTTCAAATTTGGGTCGCACTTCAACGAGATTGTATCAACGTCGTCAATTTCTTCATCTGTCAGTAAGACCTCCGGGCGCGACTTGCGAGATCTGGGCAACGAAGACGATGAGAGGAATTTCGGTATCTTGCATGAACTAATAGGAGGCTCTAATCTGCTTACACAGTCTACGTTCTTATTTTGCCCAATGTTAGAGTTTTCGACATCGACATTTATAATTCCACCTGAATGCATGCCCTCATCAGAGAGTCCATTGCCTGTCTTGGGTTGCTGAGAAAAAGTCACGCATGAAGCAGCCTTTCTGAAGTCTGAGAGTAAATTCCTGCTGGCCGTTGATATGGAGCTCCTAACGGACTGCTGACTTGTAGGGCTAGCAAGAGATTGGTCTGCTGACGCAGTTGCAGCCATGAAAGCCACTCGGCTAGATCTGGCCAGGATGTGAACTCGGGGCCGTGACAGCGTAAGTTTTGGGCAGATCCGCGTACCATCTGCCACACGAGAATCAGAGTTTGACAAGTTGTTCTCCATCTTGCTCTTAAATTGTGGTCATTGCAACATCAGGTTTCCAGTTATACCGAAACACTTAACATTTACTGATACAGTGGAAAAACACTTGCGGATCACATTACGGAAAATTAATGGACATTGTGTTTGGCTAAATTATATTATTTAAACCGCTTCGTCAAAGTAGAAAACTGATCACCGCGCGAAAAAATACATCATAGTAGATTGCCTGTCAAACAGCACATATGTAACTTACACGTAGCGAGAGAAACGCAGCTTGGCACAGTACGATCCATCCACATTCGCCAAAGGGATTAAATAGAACGGGTGTTTTCCACCTGAAAAATATTTTAGTACACCATTTATAGCGCTCTATGTGTCAAAGAGGACGGTACCGGATGTTTGAAAACGCACCACCACGTTTAATTGTCCAAGTCCAGAGGTAGCGTCATACATCCACAATGTGATGGATGTCACTTGTTTAAGTTTCTCCAGCACTTAATCACTTCGCGTCAGTACAAGAAAAAAACAACAACAAACTTCCTCTGACAACTACATGCAGTGGACTGCGAGCATCAGCAAGTTTGGATTGTACATGAGAGCTGCTGCTGCGACTTTAACAGTCAGCAAGACCCTGTTAGGTCTTATATCAGTACTAACACTTGCAAGGCACAGGGAGGATTGTTTTGAGACCCCCCCCCCCTTCCTTCAGGCTTCAAAATGTCCTCATTCTTGGTAGCACCAGCACTATCACGTGGTATACCCCTCTCCACCACCTCTTCAAGTCTCTACTCCTGGCCGCAACAGTACCATTGTAATGGTCAAAGAAGCTCACAAAAACACACAGACCACTAGCATGACCCGTTCACGGACACACCTACACCCACACGCGCAGAGATGCGACCCGACCCGGCCCCTAGTACCAGCATCTGTCTAGGCTAGGTTGGATGGCGGCCTGACGAAAACAATCACAAAAGGCCCACCGTCCACAGTAGTCTATGCCACCGTCCTCCTCTCTCTTGAAGACATTCCCATTCACACGCACAAAAAAGGATAATGGAAGATGAGGGGAGAGGTTGGAATGGTTCACCCAAAAGAGGGCATGCTAGTACTAGACTAAGCTAGGCTACCGTTATGGTATTGCTCGCAACTAAGTGGTTGTGTGTGATGGTACTGATACTATGTCGAAAATCTAGGCTAGTGCCAGGCCGTCCAGGCTAGTAGTCGTACATGTAATCTTATGCCAGAGAGACTTGAAAGTGTGGCTGTTAGAGCGGATGAAATTAACAGTAATACACAAGTGGAAGGAAGTGAAGTGGGCAAGCCTGAGAAACAACTTCCAGGAGATGTTTCATACCAATATATCTTCCGGTTTAAAAAAAAACTTATGGGTAAGACACACATCGACAGAAAACCTCCAATGATTTGTGCTGTATGCGCATCTGGTTACAGGTTGATTTATATAATTTCAAATTCATTAGAACAAAATTGAAAGACTATAAAAAAAGCAGTTGATAAGTTTTCCAATAACAATTTCATCTCAATTCTTTCAACGTACAATCACCACAGTGTCTTGTGTCTCAACCGAAATATAAACGAACTTAGACACATACTCACTCAATAACATACAACATGTAGTCAACTCATTAACTCGACTATTCTCATAACCCTTCTAGAGTGGACCGAGCCAAACTGTAGAGCTGTCACTTAACTTTTGACCCCGCCCCGCTAGGTACCAGGGTTGAGGGGAGGGCATGGTCAGTTCGCATATATATATATATATATATATATCGTTATTACCCTAGCTTTAACGTCCCCTTAGATTTATAAAGACGCTGGATATCTGAATATATATAATTATACCGTGTCTACAAGTACAAGTACACTTAAATGCGAAGTCGGTGTGTGGTTGTGACAGGCGCATATGTATACGACCCCCGCTCCGTAATGACACGCGCGTTGCGTCATCGCTAAGTTTAAATTGCCAACTAGAAAGAGCAAGAGGTAGAGAAACATAGCGCAAATACTTTTCCTGCTCGTGCT
>BMAT01008086.1:274995-293797 GCA_019649035.1 Elysia marginata | reverse complement strand
AGCGCGATCATAATTATTGCGTATGAAAAAGAGGGACACATGAGCTTCATAAGATTAAGAGACGAATTTTGAAAACTAAGGAATGGTCATTCTTTCTCCGAATTGTGTGCTGAATAAATGCAGTTTTTATATTCGAACTTTAGTCTAAGTGAAAAGAAAAGCTTCAAACGGCTAAAAATACAGTATGTGTATTATACAATGTATATCTTAAAAACGCTGAAATAAACAATTTGAAATGAATAGGTAATTCAGTAAGTCAATAAATTTCGACATATTATATAATATTCGAATCTCCCACTGCCGGTCACATGTACAGTATACTAATATTATGTAATCACGTATAAATATCCTCGTGGTACCATGGTCTTTGTTGCGCATAATTTCCCAGCCTCCCAAAATGTCTTTCTTAGATTCCAAACGTGCTCCCAACCACACACAAAGACCACGACCAACACACACACACAAAGGACGACCATGCACTTCACTCATGCTTATTAACATATCTGACGTCATACCGCGTGACTTGTTGGCTCAAGACCTTGACCATTGATTTTTTTTTGCTGACCACCAAACTTTCAAACTCAGACAAACATCCACATGTGACATGGTGGCTATCCAAAGACCAGATGGTTTTCCCGCCAAATTTTACATTAACCCTCTAGTTTTTAAAGGAATGATTCGTTTCGTATGAATTGAAGGTTGTGCAAAGTGAGATAATGCTAATCACGTTAAAAGCATTGATGTTTCAAATTTACTTTTGATACAATTTGTTGTATTTTCATTTCATGTACTAGATCTAGATCTTTGTTCTGTTGTACCGTAAACATTGTTTTTGATTAGTCCGCCATCCACAACCGACGAAGGGTTAAACCAAGACAAAAGTGAAAAGGATGGAGGATCGTGTGATACGCTAGCCCTTGAGCTGTTGGTTGCCACCAGTAGGGGTCCACTTGGGGTGACGGGAAATTACATAAGTTGACGTCATCTAGCGTAAGCTGGCTAGCGCCTCATGGTCAAGACTCCACGTGGGAGAGAAACTGGGAATGCTCCACAGTCCACAGTCACACACAATGGCGATCGGAAAACAAGTTGGAACTTGTGGCTATCGCGTTTGATTTTGAATGGAAAAAAAAATAACGCTCGAAGTAGGCTTGTAGTTTTAACAAAGGTAGATATATTGCAAAGAAGCGTCTATTTCAAAGCCAAATAAGTAAAAGGGCGGATTCAATTTATTGTTTCATTTGAACACCTGAGAGATGAAAAACTTTCAGTATAATTTATATGTAAACAAACTTTGATTTTTTTGCACGACTTTGTTTTTAATAGCTTTAAGTTTAACGGTTTAATTGAACACAGCAACAAGCATGTTTATTGTGATGCTTGAAAAAAGTTACGTAACCTGAAGGCATAATTTCGGCCAGGTGGATACATGACTGTACTGTGCTTTCTTAAATTGGCGGGAAAAGGAAAGTGGAACACGTTACATAACATCTTCGACCGATTCCCACGTTTTTCTCCCCGAATAAGCATCTTCGGGAAGCTTAAGGAAAGTAAAACTGATTTAAAGAAGCCCGCTTTGTGGTTTTTGGCTCAGCGTGTAACTAAACCTGCTCTTTAAATTTTTTTTTCTCTAATTAAGATTAAAACTGTAAGTGTAAGTATAAGTGCAACTATTTTGACCATCCATTCGCAGCTACTACAAATGGAACTCATTCACATGCGGAAGTAAATTAAAATTTAATTATCTATGAGTATGATTAAATCAACAACAAATACAACAAACGTTACAAAGAAACCCTAAAAGTTGTCAAAATATCAGCAATTATCTCATTGATATCGTAAAAAAAGCACAAAGAATATGTCGTCCCTACTACTGTACTAGTACTAAAATAAAACAAAATAGCGCGTAAAATTAAACAGTTTAATTAATTGTTTCCGAGGGTACATGGGGAAATTCGTACATGGGCTAGACTCAGAGTCAAAGACATTGAAAGAGGGATCTCAGACTCAGAGACAGTCAAAAAGAGATTTTAGACTCAGACGAGTCAGACTCAGAGACATTCAAAAAGAGATTTTAGACTCAGACGAGTCAGACTCAGAGACAGTCAAAAAGAGATTTTTAGACTCAGACGAGTCAGACTCAGAGACCGTCATGGATCTATCTCAGTCTGCATCGATCTGGCACTGCTGGCAGAGCGCGAGGCTAAAGGCAGACGATAGGAGGAAAGGGATCTGATAGAACAGATGCAAGGAGGGGAGGAGAAGGGAAGGAGGATAAGATGAGCTGGCCTATTGTAATAGTCATCAGCCTGTCGGGAGTAAAATCGCCACACTTCACCATCTGCCCCTGTTTAGAAGTTTACCACGGTTGAGCTGTGAGTGTGAGTGCCATGCACTTCCCTCTCCGCAGACACTTTAGTGCGCTAAGTAAGAATGGTGTGCTACCCGGATTTTTTATCTTTTATCGTCTCCTATGCCTCCACTAACCAGTGCTCCGTTTGATTGAGTTACATTACAATGAACGGTCTGTAGCGATGACTGAGAGTGAGAGAAACACCTGGGCAAAATAAACGCGCGCTTCATTGGGCCCTTACTTCGCGGAGCCAAATTCGAACCTGCCGTTCGGCTTCATTGACCACAACGCCATGCATGTAAATTGAGATGCTCAGAAGTTACGTGTTATCCTTTAGGCCAGGTAGATTCTTTCTCAAATAGGCGGGAAAAAGAAAGTGGAACACGTTACATAATAACCTGGACTGTTTCCCGCTTTGTGGTTTTTGTTTGGATACCTACATTGATACAGCCACAATGGACTTACCTACAAGCGAATCACGTGATTAAAAGACGCGCATTGCATCACAAAGACCGCTTCATGTAATAAATAAGCGAGGATTCAGCTTTTATTTCACTTTTCAATTTTGAGTTTGCAAAAACTTTACTTTCTTCAGATAGGCCTACTTGTAATATTAGATATCTAGATAACTATGAAAGTCTATCAATTTATTTTTTATCTTGATTTTTCAAGAACCAAAAATTTCAAACTTAAATTTTCCGCATTAATTTTCTAAGATAGATCTAGACAGCAGTTTTTAGTTTTAATTTTGCTTCAGTTTTAGCCAATTGATTAAAAGAAATTGTAATTTATCAAGTGAGACAGTCAACATTACATTTTTTAACAACAGGTTGAGTTACATGAATTGTGCAATTTATAGTCTACATTTTCTAAGCGGTGCTCGGCAAAGTTCAAGTTCTACAGAGATGTCATGAACGTTGAAACACCTTATAAATCAACCTACACTGGTTCCTGAGTAGGTTTTGAAGGAAGGACGGCATTGTCTATCGAGCACCGCCACTGGCAAATAAACCTATCGTCATTTGATTCCATGGTAAGTACGTGAAGCCCTTTGGGTACCACCTCTAACTAAGTACTTTATTTAGCTCTAAATAGACCTAGTATACCGGCGACAGTGACGTTTAGGGCTACTCAAAGTTGATCGACAATCTAGGTCTAGATAGATCTAGATTGCACATTTCACGAATGTAAAAAAACCCCAGATTTTTAGAGGATTAGACCACCTTCGCTTATTAATACATGTTTACTTATACCACCACAGTGGTTTTAAACTCATTGTTTAAGTCCTGTTTAAGCTTATGAATTACTCCCGGCCCACTTGATCATGCCAATTACAACAAAGAGCCATTATTTTCTGTTTCAGCACGCACTGATTTTTCATTTAAATTTTAGCTTTAATTTAAACCATCGTGTCTATCTCGTTCACATTTTTTTTATTTTATTTGTAGCATACTTCTTGATACTGATAATTTATAAGGTTAATGTGGAGAGGTTGACGCACTCCTGTGTAAGCAATACTTTGCCACTAGTATAGGCCTAGGCCTACTCAGTACAAAACTTAGTTAACAATTTTTTCGCTTAACTTAAGATTTTATCACACTCATTACCGAGAAAAGGACGGGGGGGGGGGGGGGGGGGNNNNCGATTAAAACTAAGTAGACTTAGATTATTGCTGTCAAATGCATGTAATAAATTGCATAATTATAGATCTATGTACGATTCTGATTAGGCGTATCATTTGTTGAACAAGTCTAAACTCTAATTCATTAATTTACGCGACAGCCTTCAGTACATAGGCCTAGGCATTACGCATTTTCCAATTAGATCTAGTAAAAATTAGGCCTCCAAACCACACCAACTTCATTTTTTTAACTTATCAAAACGCACAGGAGTGGTTCCCCGCTTTCTCCATACAACAGCGAAGCGATTTCTTGTGTGATTAAAATTACGTAATACTGTTGTACATGTAATCGTAAAATTCAACGAAGCAAGCCATCATTACATGTCAGCGAGTGCATCATTACGTGTGCATACTAAAATTGACTTCCGCTGAGCCTTTCCCCTCTGTACGGTAGATGACTCATCATTTTTGCCCCTCCGAAGAAAAAAAAAAGTGACCGAACTCCAAACATTGAGACCCCATGAATCTAGGCCGCCCAGAACAAATTCCCCCCAATGTCTAGTCCTTCTGTCTTTCACGCTGGTAAAATTAGGTCGCTGCCTGTGTAGAAGAATGGAAAGACCATTCGGAGGAGGCACTGGGTTGCAGAAGGAACAAAGAGTTCATGTTTTACCGATGCGGGGGGAGAGCGGGGGGAGGGGGACTGACAACTCCACGGTTTCTTTCTCTGAAGAGTAGGCCAACTCAAGGCCAGGGCTCCTGGGTCAGACTAGTGTGTATACTGTGTGTGCCACTGAGTGTCTCGGCGCGAAATGGATTTTGTATGCCAAATTGGCTCACTACTATACTCAGATGCTCAGTGGTTAGACAGAGATCGCAACTTTAGATTTTAATTGTGTTGATTAGTGAATGTAGAGTTCAAGTTGACTTTTTATGTTTGATTATCTTTTTCATTTAAAAAGTTTTAATGATATAAGAATTTTTTTAAAATTTGGCTACATCAAATGATGGAAAACTGAAATTTGTCCTCAAGACTTGGTTTACCTGGCATCTATAAACACAAAGAAAAACTGCGGGAAAACCATGTCGGACAAGGGAGCGGAGGCCTCAGTAGACAATGCTGGTAAAATTTTATCTTAGTGATGTTTGTATTAAGACAATTATATTTTCCTTTCATAAGGCTTTAAGGTTACCCTTATGATATTGCATTTATTTGAACGAATTCGTTAAAATAGATCTTCATGGAGTTAACTTGCAGTAGTGTGTCTATCCCATGGCGCGCCCTCGCGGTTGATCCCCCATGCGCACGTTTTGTCTCATCGATGAGTCAACTGAGGATTATATTAGTTAGACGTAGAATGTAGATCAAGACTCAAGATCTAAATTTCTACTGAATTTTTAGCACTAACAGGAGCGTTTTGATGATCTAGATCCAGTAAACATTGAAAATTGTCTGGCCACACTATATCTAGATTAGATTAGTTAGGCCTATCACAATAGCTTTGGAAACGATAGGAATGAAAGAAAATAACCTAGATCTAGATCTAAATCTAGAATAATTTGACGGTATATCTAGATCTAACTGCTTTTATTTTCATACTTATTTGAATTGGATAACCACCTGTAAATTATTGAAATACTGCTCAGTCCTGTCAGATCAACACCATATAGATCTCTAGATCTAGATATAAATAAGTTTGAGGGAAAAGAAAGGTCTGCGCTTCTCACTTGTTGCGAGCCTGTCCAGTAATAAAATTAGATTCTAGATAATCTAGACTTTCTAGATCATCACAAAATAATAGCAAAAGAAAGATTTCTAGATCTAACTTTGGTGGCAGTATACTTGTATCAACTGAATGAAAGATTTTATTGACCTTTATTTTTAGGCGCAAATGCTCCATTCATTTTGTCATCCAATCTGATTATTGGATAGGACGACTGTGCGCATGACAGTTCGCCATTTAAACTACGACTATGTCAGGAATCAATTATTGGCACTGGGTCTTTTCTTTTTAAATTGATGTAGCTGTAGACTTCGTATCTATATTCTCTTCTTCTGTATTTGTAAAAGTGCAAAACTTTCCTTATTTTTTCGTTTAACAAAAACTGGAAATCTTGCTGATGACTTGCAGATGATGGCACCTCACTGGCTCAGGGGAGGTCACGGAGACAGAAAATTGACAAGAAAGGGAGATTATCTGCATTTGAGAAGCTACGTCAAGCCAAAGAAAAAGGGATTAAAAACAAATATGAAGTAAGTATCTATTACCTTTAGCCTATTCCCTTTATCAAATGATTTGTGCTTGGTAAAAAAATATTTAATGGGTGTGCAGCAGATTTTCACAGCTATTCATACATGCAGTGTTAAATTTGACTTCACCTTACCCCACCCTTGAATTAGTGACATATGTTATGATTTATGGTAGAAAAAATAATTTTTGGTTGTCTACATTATGGATTGTGCAATTTGTAAAATTGACTTAACATTGTGGTTAAAAATTAAGAAGAAATTTACAGTTTTTTAAAAAATTGTTTCTCTCTAGATCCAAGATGAAAAAAACGTCTATGATGTTGTAGAAGAAGAAGAATATTCAGACTTAGTACGTCAAAGGCAGGAAGATGACTGGATTGTGGACGATGGTAATTGCCTCTGCTTTTGTCGTTTTTCCCCTTACTTGCCATGATAAACTAAAGTTTTATTGTGGTTTCTCTATGATATTAGTTTACTCTTGCATATATTTTTTTTAAAAATGCTTGAAGTTTGAAAATTATTCGTATGAACTACATATTTATCACTTGTTATTTTAAGGATTCATTGGACTAAACTTAATCATTTTTATGACAATGGAAAATTGTTTGCAGATGGAGGTTATGTTGAAGATGGCCGTGAAATCTTTGATGATGAGATGGATGAAAGTGCCCCTGTTAGGCCCGGGCAGAGTAAGTTTTTTTTGTATTACATGGCAATGCCCTTTTTGAAATAATCTCTCAATTTTAGACTATTTTCTGTTGGCATTGAGTTTTCCAATTTTTGCAGGATTTAAGATGATTAAACAGATTTTTGTAGTCAACAGTGATACAAGTTACTTAATTTTTTTTTTTGCTACCATTTTTCTTAAGCTAAAAAAGTGTTTTAAATGTTTTCCATAAGCTCTTGTACTTTGTGCAGATATGGTAAAAAAGTTTTTTAGGTCAGCTCCTTTGCATCCATTTATTATTGCTCATATTATTTTAAACATGATATGCAATACTAGCCTCATTGTCAGTTTTTTTTTTTCAAACCTAATAGCATCTTTGTGTTAAATTTGCTGTCCAATGTGTACTTTGCAATATTAAAACAGTAACACACGTACAACTTATTGCAATTTATCAGGCTTTGGACTTCGTTTATAAAAGTGATAAATTTATGTTGATTCAGACCATAAGTTCTTACAAACTTTGTATTGAATTTTGTGGGTTTTTTTTTTTTTCAGAAAAGGCTGACACTAAGAAGAAAAACAAGAATATTGTCAGGCCAGGAACAAAGCCTAAGCAAGACATCAAGTCAATGTTTGCTGCTGCAGCAGTATCTATAAAAAGAAAGCCAGAGGTGAGTTGAACGGACCAGCCGTAGCTGAACTGGAATGTCCTCCTTACCTGTAATTCTTTCAAATTGAAGCTTAAATTCAGCTTTTTCCCTTCAAATTTGGGATTTCAGCTCAAATTTTTTCTCCATTTCAATGAAAATTATCTGCAATTTAACACCTGCTTGCAAGTGACTTTTTGTAGTATTACACTAAGTCTAAAGAACGACTCCTGCTCCTATAAGCTTTTTTTAAAAAGAGCTGCCCTTGCACATTGTTACTCTTTAGTTCTGTTGATTCCAAAGCATTAAAAGTCTCACATCATTTCAGCTTTTTTATTAGCCATTTAAAAGCCCATCACCTTACAGATCATGATCCATAACGTCTCCTGGTAATTGTACAGTTTAAAGGAGAATCTATCCCGATAGTATTAAATCATTTTTTTGTATAATGAAACATAAATTTTTGTTTCGATATATATATTTTGATAGCAAGTGTACAAGGACAGTCAAATTTTTTTTAAATTCAGAAAGAGGTGAGCCTTGCAGGTGACGACATCCTGGATAGTCTCATGGGGGAGCTTTCTAAAGGATCATCGACCTCAGAAAAAGGAGGGTCCACACGGAAAGCGCCGGCAGCTGCTAAGAAGTATTTTTTGTTTTTCTTTATTCATCTGGCTTTCCTGAATTTTTTTATTTTAAATATTTTATGTCTTGTATTGGTTAATTGACAATTAAAGCTAGTCTGGACTTCTGTTAGTTAGAACTACCTCAATTTTTTTTGGCATTCCTATATTTAGTAAATTTTTTTTCCCAGGCCAGCATTCAACCCATTTCAAGTGGATAAAACACCAAAGCCTACTATGTCTTCAAAGCCAGCTTTAACAAAGCCCATAAAAAGGGAATTGTCGTACCCCTCGGACAAAAGTGAGAAGCGGAAAAAGACAGTTGATTCAGAGGAATGGACCAAAGTGAAAGTGAAAGAAGAAATACTAGAAGAGCCTGCAGAGCCTGTGGTTGCTGCCCAGGAGAGTGCTATCAAGGTTGAGCCAGGTAAGATTTCCTTACCGCTTCAACAGGGATGGGCTTTCTCAGGGTTTATCCTGAATTCAGGACTTTTTTTGTTCCCATTTTGAATAATCATGATCTTGATATGACCCCCTATACTGCTCATGTGAGAAAACATTTTTGTTCGAAAAATTCCTTACAGTAAAGCAAATCTTACTGCTGTATTAACTTGATTTGTACTTTTCATGTGAATTGCACCAGCAAACTTCAAAATAATTTTAGCCAAAGCAGTTTTGTAATGTTACATAATGCACCCCTGACCTCAATTTTTTTCCCCTAGTAGTGCCCACCCCTGATTAAATAGAAATTTTTTTACTTTGTTCCTGATGTTTGTTGTGGATGAGTGTTTGTAATAGGTATTGTGAGAACTGTTTCATTGGTAACTTTGTTTCTGATGTGTACTACTGAGTTAGTTTTTTTTTTTTCTTGTAGAACATGAGTTGTTCCATATTGAGGGCATTTTGTTAACTTACAAATTGCTTTGCAGTTTGTTTAGTTTGCTTGTTTTTCATGTCTTATTTACAGTGAAAGAGTTAGTTGTTTGCTTCTTTGAGCTCAGTTAGTCATTATTAAAATAATCAGTTGTCAATTGCTCTAATCATTTACTGATTAATACTCATACCTTTTTTTTATTGGGTCTAAGTTGTATCTGTGACATAATCACAGGGCTGTTTTTCCAGAGTAGTTTTTAGGTATTGAGACTCTTGGTCACTGCAGGTTGACATGTTTACTAAACACAGTTCACTTAACCAGTTTTGTGACATCTAATCTTATATACCCTAAGTTTTGTAGTAGTGATTGGATGAAAAGGTGTCACCAGTGTCTTGGCTTGTGACTATTTGTTAGTTTCTCAATATTGTCTGGAGTTTTATTGCAGTGGATATGGACTTCTCTCAGTTGCAAAGTTTTTAGTTGAAATGAATTGTCACCAACTATGGGTCATTTTCCAGTAGGGTGCAAGCTTTGTGGAGTTGATTTATAAGTTGAAAGACATTAATTGCTTGAGTTTGGCTACATGATTTACTTCATTGCTTACGTTGTTTTTTCGCTGCAGCTGTTTTAGAGTGTGTTTAATTCGATGAAGGTTACAATTAGCATGCTATTTCCTAGTTCAGTATTTATGTTTAATTTCTCAGTTAAGCCTTAGAAATCGCGACAAAAAGTGCTGTGGATCTGACATACCTTGTTGAATTTCTAGACTTAGTTCAATTCTAACCGGGTCACGAAATGCTGCCACTTTTTTAAAAGAAATTCTTGGACCCTCCAGTGTTTTGAAGTTTACGACAGTTGCTTAGTTTTCTGCAATGTTGATCATAAACTCAGAGATGGTGTCTCTTCTTGTTGGGGTTTATGCCTTGTGATTTGTTTGGTGATCAAATCACAACCCATATGCCCCAAAACGGAGGAATAAATCAACTTGATCAAATTTAGTGTTCGACACCCGTTGTGGTTTTTCCTGCTCAAAAGGGTGTATGTGCTGTGACTTGTCGAATTCCAAATCACATCCCATATGCCCCCTGGCGCAGGATTGTTGCAGCTGTTTTAATACCTGTCATCTTCTAAATACCTAGGCCTGTGAGATATTTTTAGGTGTTTCAATACATAAACTTTCAAAAAATTAGTTCAATTTGTTTTAATCTTTCTTTTCAGTCCCTGCGTCCACTTAGGTTGTAATTGGCCTGTGATTTGTTGTTAAAAATCCAAATCACAGCCGATGATGACCAAAGTTGGCCTGGAATTCAACCCTAGTGGCTTTTCCGCCAGCTAAGTTGGTATTTAGAGCAAAATTGCCTCATCACTTAGGTCTTCACTGGTCGTGATTTGTTTGATCTGCTCATATCACAGCCTGTGATGACCGTAGTTATAGAGTGCTATCAGCTATTAGAACGATTTGAAACTACCACTGTTTTGAGGGAAAGTTCAAGCCAGCAGTAATCTTTGCTTTCATTTTGGGTTTTTACTGGCAGTGATCTGATTTAAGATACAAATCACAGCCTGTGATGACCAGAAAAGGAAGTAGTACCCAAGGATTTCCTTTGAACTACAGCTGCATTTTTTTTCTGGTTGCTAGTTAGATTCAAATCACTGATTAGGGCAGCTAAAACTGGAGCTTTCGGCTTTTCCTTATCATGCTCTGCTTGTATGTACAATTCAAAATTCATTTGTGACTGGTCTTAGTGGTCACCAATTTCATTTATTCCAAAGTTTACACTCCATGATCAGTATGTCTGGATTCTCAAATTCTCTATCTTTTATTGTGATCTGCTTAATTATCAATTCATTATTCCTTGATTTTGTCGTCCATTTTGGCATTTTTTATTTAACCTTCCCGATTATTTAAGAAATTCTTAATCTTAGGCTGATCATTTCGGTTTTTGCTGGTAGTGATTTGTTGATTTCAAATCACAGCCTGTGATAGCCAAGGTTGTCGGCCATTTCGTCAATCAGATCATTGGATTTTTCTTGAGGCATACCCTCCTTTTGGAAATCTGCTTTAAGTTTTTTCAATTACAGGTTAAGCGATATTGGGGGTAGATTCTGGGCTGGTTCTTTCGGTTGTTGCTGGTGTTATGTGTGCCTGTGATAGTCAGAAATGTTAACCATTTCATTAGTCTTCCATAATTTTTGCCAATTCGGTATGCTTTATTTGTGCTGCTAACATACTTAGTGTTTGTCAAGGCTTAGGTTGATCATTTTGGTTGTTCCTGGTGGTGATCTGTTATCAGTTTCAAATCACAGCCTGTGACAGCCCAAGTTGTTGGCCATTTCATCTATCTTTTATATTTTTTGTAACTTGGCATTCGTTGGTTGTTCTCCTAACATTTTATGTCTGTTACTAGTTTCAAATCAGAGCCTGTGATAGCCATTTCATCAATTTGTCTGTTGGGCATGATTTTTGCAACATGTTGGCTATTTCATTTTTGGTAATTTGAACTGCTTTTTATGCTCTTAACGTTATCAATTTTTAAGGTGTTTGACAAGTCTTTGGCTGATCATTTTGGTTGTTGCTGGTGGTGATCTGCTGCTTGTTTCAAATCACAGCCTGTGATGGCCAGAGTTGTTGGCCATTCCACCAATCTTAACATATTTTTAATTTTACCGTTTTTTTTTTGTAACATCAGTTTTCTAGGTATTTGATAATAATCTAATTTTGATTGTTGCTCAAGGTGACCTGTTGATTTAAATTCACAGATTGTGATAGCCACGCTTGTAGGCCATTTCATCGATCTTAGCATTTGTTTATTTGCTCAGCTTTTTGTCTACGATCAATGAATTTTCAGTTTTAAAGCTGTTTCACATTGCCAAGTCTTTGGCTGGTCATTTTGGTTGTTGCTGGTGGTGATTTGCTGCTATTTTCAAATCACAGCCTGTGATAGCCAGAGTTGCCGGCCGCCTCGCCAGTCCTGTTATTTAAATGTGCTCTCAACCTTCATTATTCACTACAGAAGGAATCAAGTTTCTTAAGGAAAGTCCTGAGCATGTCATTTCGGTCGTTGCTGGTGGTGATCTGTTAAAACTCAAATCACAGCCTGTGATGACCAAAATTGCTGCCATTTGCATCAATGGTTCTTTTTCTTGAATTAGACCTGCGTAAATGATTTGTCTCCACGTTTATTGGTTGGCAATGTTGATTGCTACCGTGTTTTAGCGTTCACAAAAGGATGGATGTCTCTGAGGAAGATCTTGGCATGTAGTTTCGGTTGCTACTGGCGGTGATCTGTCGTACTCAAATCACAGCCTGTGATAGCCAAAATTGCTGCAGTTTACGTCCTCTCCTGACTTTATACTTCAAGAATTCATGCCTTTGTTGGGCTGTTCGTCTAGGTTTTCACTGGTAGTGAACTGGTATCAACCAATCCGATCACAGCCTGTGATGACCAAGGCTAATAGCCATTTCTCTAAGATTTGGTAGTGCCTTTGCTGTCCTGGCATTGTTGAGACCTAATCCTGTTACGTACTGTTCTTTATTAAATGTTTTCATCTCTTCTTAAACGTTCAAGCTATTAAGAACTTACTGATGTTTGCCTCACTGCGTCGGCTGTCACTGGCCTTGATTTGTTGCGCAAATCACAGTCTGTGATGGCCGTTGCTAAAGGTCCTTCGTGCAGTTTTTCAAATGCTTTTTAATAGCTAGGTCTCTCAAAGCTCCACGTCTTTGCTCTCTGCCTCGGCTGTTGTTGGTAGTGATCTGATGTGGACTCAAATCACAGCCTGTGATAGCCAACGCAGGAGTGACAATCTTCTCGCTTTGAGAATGGTGTATCAAATCTCACCATTTTTCTTACATATGAAATTTGGCTTTATATTGAATGCGAAGTCGTTGATAATATGAACCCAGCCTTGGTTGTCGCTGGTAGTGATTTGCTGTCCTGTAGTCCAAATCACAGCCTGTGATAGCCATGGTCGTGTTTAAGATCTGCTTTAGCCTATTCGGTTTGGTATTAAGACATATTCTATTTAGTTGTCATGTTTGCATTTCCTCAAAACTGTCAAACGCTGGCTGGACTGGCTAGGGTTTGGATTAATGTATTTTCAAATCACAGCCTGTGATCGCCGATACTGCTGGTCTAATCTGTTTATTTTATTTATTCAACTTTCAATTTACAGACCCACTCTCTGCTTAGGTTTTCGCTGGCAGTGACTTGTTGATTTTTTCTCAAATCACAGCCTGTGATGACCAGAGCCGGGTATGTGATATTACCTCACTGTGGCCAGGCTCAATTTCTGTGGTTACGTTGGATTTTCAACTGAACTTTTATCATCTTAAGTTACTCAAAGACAAATGTTACCTCTCTGGTATGGTTGTCACTGGGGGTGATTTGTAAACCATTCTCTCTCAAATCACAGCCTGTGATGACCGTAGCTGGGTGGCAAGACTTCATTGACTTGCGCTTTTTCTGTTTTGTTTTACAGAGATGACAGATTTAAGGTTCTGGTTTTTCATCCATTCATTGCTTCTTGCACGACATGTCTATGCTATTGTTTGGCTACGTAATGCAATGTTAATGCTCATTTTCAGGTTTATTTTAAACCTCTGGTTTGTTAGCTTCTTTGTTTTCTGTATTGTGCTCCTGAATAATCATGCATGCTTCAAAATTCGTAGGGGTTGGGTAGACTTCATATGTAGTTTCTCAACCTATTTTTGGTTTCTTTCTGATGTGGCAGATAAGCGCATTTTAATCAAGCATATGTGGGGTTCTTAATTATGGACAATTAGTGAATGGTTATCTCAAGATGTTTCAAACCATATGGGAATCAAGATTTTTGTTGTGCTACATGTTGCATGCTAGCTACTACTGCTGTCAACCGGGCCTGTGATGGTTTTATTTGTTGCACATCACAGCCAGATTGATAGCGGTCATGGTCTAGTGATTTCCTCCAGAGAACCAGGTTTTTGCTGTTGTGGTGTGTTGCAGGTCGTATTACCATTTTACTTCTTTGCCTTGGATTTTGGTTGTGTGGATATCCATCATTTGAATGGACATCTTGCTTTTAGTATTTTGCCAATTATAATTCTACCTGCTGTTCAGTTTCATATGATTTTTCTCATACCCAGTGTTATTTTTAGCTATTATCCTTAAGGTGGAAGTCTCTTCACCTGTCAATATGGAAGTGATGGGTCTAATGCCTGCATCACAGCCATGTTGATGGGCAAAGAGGCATTCCCAGTCCTGCTTGATTTGTTGTCTACACTGCAGTGGATATTAGCTAAAATTTCATTGTGGCTGAATTTATCTTTTGTGCCTTATTTTGGAACCAGTAATCCTTCACATTTTTTTTACCTTTTTTCAGACCCTGAAAGTAATTCTGCTTTTTGTTTTATGGCATCCTCAGTGGTACTTGTGTATCTTTTTGTTGTGATTTTTTTTGGAAGGGTGTCATTACCTTGTAAAATTGTTCATTGGTGTCAGTTATGTTTTCACCCCAGCTTTCGAGTAACTTGCATTTCCTGTCATCTGGGATGTGATGTGTATACCTTAAGCATCACAGCCTAGTTGATGGGCACTGCTTGTTGCATTGCCTGCATGTTTTGATTTTGTCATTCGCCCTTGCTGTTTGTTTCTCTGTAGTTGGTTATTTTATTAGTTTGGTTGTTGGTTTGAGAGCAGTGGCTTGTCTTTTTCAGCTATTTTATCAGCTTGGGTGTTTGTTTGATAGTGGCTTGTCTTCATCAGCTATTTTTGTCAGTTTTGGTATATGATTTGGCAGTGGTTTGCGTTGATACTCCTATCCAATTTTCATCTTCAATAGTTTTGCGGTGGAAGGATTATAATTATTGTGCTTTACAAGGGCATGAGAAATGAGTGAGAAAATTTTAAGTTGCTTGTGACCTCAAGTGAATGGCGATGTGTGTACACTAATCATATCACATTCGTTTGATGGGCCTAACGACTGTTCATTCATCAAACTCATTTTCATCCGCATTGTAGTCCTTGTTTTTGTGCCGACTTGTCAATCCTTGACGCAGTTGTCAAAGGCTTTTCGTCAATTGCCTTTGCAGATACTGAGCTAGGTGATGATGATCTCTCTGGCATCGACTTTGACAACGATCAAGATTTTCCCCAAGATGGCATGGTTGAGGTTAAAATGGAGGTGGAGGAAAGCAAGGCTCCCCTTATCAGGTTTGAACTGTTTTCAAAATTTGCCTGCACTTTTCTTTTCCTCACTCACCTGTTGCATATTTTTGTTTCCAAGTTGCTTGAGTCTGATGTAGCAATTTTTACTCCAAAGGCATTTTTGTTTTAAATAACAAGATTTTTCTCTGCCTACAAAGGTGATCAAAGCATGAAATTGTCAAAATTTTTTGGACAGATATTACAATTTTTGTTTGTCTAAAATATAAACTGAAGAAAACGGACAATTTACGGCAAGGGCGGCACCTGTAATACTTGATTTTGGCTCAAAATATCGATTCTGGCTTTTTAACCGATTCTTCTAGATCATCCTGTTAAAAAACTGGCACGTAAAAAAAAATTCCGAAAACGAGATTTTTGCAAAACATCTCATTTTTGGGGGGTCAGTTTTGCTCTAAAATTGGGAGAAATCTAGCCTAAACTAATGCATGAATACAACTGCAGTTTCCTCGCCACCTATGCTTATTTGGTATCGAATTTTACGTTATGACCTCGCCCACACGACAAAACCGCCCGATTACACTGCTATAGCTTGTCCAGGGTATACAAGCCTGCAAAATAGAGGCCCACACGTGTATGTTACCACAGCAGGGCTGGTTCTGACTTAGTTTGGTGTCTTCGTAGTACTACGTAGTACAAAGCCTAGGCTGCAGAGCGACAGTAGGCAGATGGTTTGCCTCGATGCCGTCCTCACATCGCGGGCTAGCCTGCTGATTAGCTGGCGAAGCGGGTGATGTCATCTAATTTTGCATAATACCTTGACCAAGGCCCAATTTCATATCAGTATCAGTATTGTACTACGATCACTCGCTGCGTTTGTTTTAGTCCTACAGTTCACTGCGTTTGTTTTTATTCAGGCTTTCATTTAGTTGCGCTCTTACAAGTATAATTTCTTCTCTATAAATATATTCATCTATATAATTCCATTCATTATCGTTACAATGCCAAAGAAAAGTGCTCGCTCTCAACAAGGAAAAAAACAAATATTTCTCTATAATCTGTATATAAATATGTTTGAAAACTTTAAAGCCGTTTTTCTCAAAACTCGATTTTTTGGTACATAAAACCTATCTAGTTTTTTATTTCTCAACGGATTTACTCAAAACTTTGCATGAATCATCATTGGATATATACGCAGGGCTGTATGCATCGGATTTTGGATATCTTGCATAGTTTTGGAAAAATCGTTGATTTTTATTCAAATTTACAGGATATTTGAGAAAGCGCAAAACCGAAAATTAGAAATATTGTAAAGAATCAAGTATCATGAATATATCAAAACCCATGCATACAGCTCATTGTATTGGCCTAAACTTCCTTTATCCCAATTTTCATTGAAATCCAAACGAAATTGAGGGAGGAGGTCCGAATTATCGAAAGTAGAATCGTTTGCGGCCGTGACTGATATAAAGGAAAGGGGCTCAGCGCATGTGTAGACCCGGCCGGCCATGTCAAAGTAAGACTGGTACGGATGAGTATACTTCAATGAACTGAAAGCAGTGTTCCCAAATGATTCCTAAATTCTGTTCTTAGAAAACTACTTGAATTTTATTGTTTGTAAATAAAAAAAAAAGCCGTGGAAAAGTGCTTGGATTTTGTACATTATTCGTTCCTTGAATTCATTGACGGACTTGAAGTACCGATTTATACTTCCATTTTTTCTGTCTCAATTCTGACAAGTGTCGGTAGTTGCCGGTACACACAGACTACCCATGTCTAGTTTACTTGATCAGCGTCAGTAAAATCCGGGTCTGAGTGCTGGAAATATAGGAAGGTCATTGTCTTTGTGCGGTCATCAGGTCATTGCCCCTGTCCACATGCATCAAGTGGGCCCTATTTCAGTACAGTGTAGTCAGTACCGGCACATGTATTTTTACTTGTCTGATGGCCCCACAAGTTTCCATGCTTTCAAAGTTAGAACAGCATAAGAGTAAAAATAAAGGACAACCCACACTTGCCATTTCTGCTAATAAATTTATGTAAATGTGTGTCAATGCTGTTTATTACGCGGTCACTCTAAATGAGTTGCACAAGCAGTGAGCTAGAGAGTATAGGGAATGAGATTAGAGGTAAAAGAGTAATATCCCTTTTCCAGAAGACAACACTCCAAAATACTATAGTGGTTATTGTAATCTAGACCTAGATTGTAGGGTAAGTTTCTTTTATAAACGATTTGACATCTAGAACTTAAAAACTATAGTGCTAAATAAAAAGTTAATCTTCAAAATAAATCTGTCGCACAAATTTTAAAAGATTGTAATATTTGTATTCATAAGATAGTGGAGAGACACCAGGAAAGTTCCGCTACTCTTGTTGAAATCTCATTCCCTATTGAAAAATCTCAAGGCTAGAACTTCCATTCCACGATGGTAAACTAAGGCGCTCTACCCTCTCTCTTCCTTGATACTCACAGTGTTCTCATGTGTGAGCACTAAGCTCACTTCAAAAACAAAAACATAACCTTGGCGACTTTTTGCTCCGATTTTTCTAGGCAGAGACTGATTCTCTATGTGGAAGCAAATGTTTCCATACGAACATCGCACCAATTTTTTCCAGGAAAAATATATTGATATCACATACCAGCACAAGTGACTATTTTTCTACTTTTGCAGGTGATACGTTAAGTTTTTGACAGTTTTGTAGTCTATTGTGACAGAACCGTTGGTCATAGAAATGTAGTAGGATATGAATTATTATGATGTGTGATATTGTAACTTTGCAGCACTGTAACCAAGTTTGCTGAAAAAGCCTGAGATACTGAATTAACACTTGAATTTGAACTAGATTGATACCATGAATAACAATTCAGGGCCCCTAAATTAAAATAAAACATTTTGTGTGCTTTGTTGACACAAGATGTAACACCAGGTAATATTATAATTTAAATTAAGCAAACGAATCAGTAATTACCCTTGGCAGTGTTCAATAAACAAATTACAATACAGACATGCATACTTATTCCATTAACTTCTTCAGCTGTTGAAATAAACATGTATTGGAGAATTTTAAATCAAGACAGTTTTGAGAATCAACAACAGTGGTATCCACTCAGTCATGCCAGAAAAAAGGCTAGAAAAGACAATTATTTTCAGTTTCACTTCTAGTTCATACGAAATGAATTAGTCTGAATTTAGGTTGTTCTACACAGATAAATTTACAAACTCTGTTTGTCAGTCCCATTTTGTATTTGTTTATATTTTTTGGTCTCGATATGTTGACTACTGTAGTTAGATGTACGTTGACAATGCTAACATTTGTCAAAGTTTCTACACTGTTTGCTACATCTCGGTTTAGGTGTTTAAAAAATATACCAACCTTTGGCAAAGGCTGTAAGCGCACTTGTGGTATAAACTAAGCCCGTGCCGATCATAAAATTCTCAGGCCCGCGGGCTGACGGGCTGATCACACTTGGGCCCGTGAGGCCCGGGCCGGGCCACGGGCCGAGCTAATACGCGACTAAAGGGCGCACGATACAACGGGCCACTGGCTGCCTTGAGCCTCGGGCCTTGGTGTGCGCGTTTATTTTTTCTTCCGTATTCTTCTCATGGGATTTGTGTTTTGTT
>BMAT01008086.1:226871-238192 GCA_019649035.1 Elysia marginata | reverse complement strand
TCAGTTGCATGTAAAGAGACAAAATCGTTAAATTATAAATCATTGAAATCTTATAGTACTGTTTTTATCCACAATAGTATACATTTGTCCACACGGACACATTTCTCAACCCCCCTACCCCTGTGGACAGGGTGTGGACATTTTGCAATCCCCCCCCACCTCGCTCGCTGTCCAAATGGTATGTGAACGGCCCAGAGTTATATCTTTTGTCTTTCAAGCAATGTGGAAATTTATCTTAACAGGATTCCACAGTAGAGACCTTGCACACGGACAACAATAACGTACAAGTACTATGGCTTCATATCACCCAGGTTTTACAGCAGATGATTGGCTGGGCCTTGTCAGCCCATTAACCATCTTGGATTTCCTCTGCTATGGGCTTCGTCCTCCTGAGCGGGCATGAAGCGCATAAAACCTTGTGTTTGACAGACTATGTTAAGCCCTGTTGGTAGTGCCTCCTTGCCTCACTCAACCAGAGCATAAACACAATTCTACCGGCCGAAGACACCTCTGTTGGAGTTCTGAGATGGCAAATTTGATAATTTACTTAGTGTTTATCATAAACCTTACATGGATTGAATAAGTGGAACTACTATGGAACAGGGGAATCTTCAGCAAATTGTAGAGAGTTGAACAAGTTAAATGTTTTCAAGGAATGTATATATTTTAGCTCTAAAAACAGGGACGAAACAAGTGAGCTGTCAGACAAAAAATATAAAAACGTGTAAGACACTTACATAAATAGGCACAGGACTAACAATAACAGAAAAGCAACAATATTATTATAAACAATATAAAATATGTAGGATGAGATAAAATAAAGAAATTTTACAATTTTTTTTGTCTGACGAAGGCATAAAGCCGACAGCTCACTTGTTTCGTCCCTATTTTTCGAGCTAAAATATATACCTTCCTTGAAAAAATTTAATTTGCTTATCCACACAGCTCTACTGCGACTGCTGTTCAATTTACAGAGAGTTGAATGGCATTAACTTTCAGTTAAACTAGATTCAAATCAAGCACTGCAAGAAAGTGGAAAAACAAAAATTCGAAAAACTTCATACTTAGAGAACCTAAAATTGTACAGTGGAACCCTCTTAAGATAAACCCTTGCGGGCCCAAATAAAGTTATCCAAAGTTTATAGTAAGCAATATCATTATAAAGAAAAAAAAAAGAAAGGGACCAAAAACCTAGTTTATCTTAACCAAGGTTTATTTTAAGCAGATTCTACTGTAAAAGTTTTGAACTCTCCACTACATTTCTATTGCATACCTAACAACAAGGCATTACATGGAAGACAACTTTATTGTAGGTAATTTTCATTCCTGCCATGACTTTGCCGTTTCATTTACAATTTATGCTGCTCAATTGACAATCATTCTAGCCTCAGACTATCAACTTGTGAAAATTGAAATTTAATTTCCTGTACTTAAGTCAGCTTAATACAGTAACATTCCTTTTAACTTAAATTTGATAAATAAAAAAATATCAGGTTTAACTTATTCAAGTAGTTTTTTTATTTTATGCTAAAAGACACTTTTCTTCAATATATAGTTTTTTAAAGGCCAAATGACTTTTTATGCCTTGTGTCCAGGGTAAACAGCTTGAATGTTGCAATTTATACCTTCAAAGGTGTTGCTGTTTGAAACAAGATATAAGTAAAAAAAAATATATATATAAATTGTTGAAAGATATTAAAATTTTGTTTTTCAAATATACAGAGAATGAAGAAAAAATATTGCATTTTCTAAGAATGAATTTCAGACTACTGACTCATTTGCCCTGGATCTGAGACGAGAAGTTTTTTGTAATGCCAAATGACTTTTACCTTTAATGAACATATATTTTTGACGCACTACAACCCTTTCCTTCAGCACACTAACCTGCTTAAATTGAAACTGTATTTGCAATGTCTGGAATTCTCATTAAGAGATATTTTACTGTAATTCTAGAACTCGATGTTTCAAACTAGTCATTCAAGTCTAAAATATCAAGGGCCCGTTCTAGTGAGCCCATGTCACGCAGAAGATCAGCTAAATCTTCAACTGCCATATCTGGGTACATAGACATTAAAATCTGCACTTCCTGATCCTCTTGGGCAGTACTGAACCTTTCTTCCTCCCCCTCCTCCTCCTCTTCTTCTTCTTCTTCCTGCTTCACTTCAATTTTCATACGGTCAGGATGTTCTCTGTTTTGAAAGACTTGAGGTCTGGTTTCCACATGTCCTTGCTGAAATCTGTACTTGTCCGTCTCACTTGGAGATCTTTGTTCGGTAGCTGAAGTTGGAATTCTCCCTGGTGAAGCTTGAACGGGTGTCACTTTCGTTGCGGCATGGCTGTTGTTTGAATTACCTTCCCTACGATGTGTAGGAGAAAACTTTACACTTACAGGGTTGGAAGATGGAGTCTCAGCTGATGTTTGTTGAGGCGTTGAAGAGTTTTTTCCAGGGCTGTTCATTTCAAATTGGGCAAGAAATGCCTCACGGTTTCTGAATAAAAAAAGAAAAACAAAGAAGAGAAATAACGACCTGCTTCAACATTCCTGAAAATAGAAATTAAAACTTAAAGAAGAAAAATCATGACTTGCATATGAAAAAAAAATAAGAGTACCCCATTGAACCGTACCAGGAAAAGTAAAGAAAAAAAAAATGAATCTAACTGACATAATATCAGAGAGTATATTTTTGCAGCCAACATTTTGCACACAACTGCTTCGGGGGGCCTAGATAGCTCAGTTGGTAGTGGCTTCGCTCCGTGGCCAAGAGGTCGCATGTTCGAAACACAGCCGAGCACAGTCCGGGCCCCTACTGGTTGGGTCGGTGTCAGTATAATGTGACCGGCTGAAGCTAAGTCATGGTATCCCCGCTAGTCTCTGGGTGGCAGCCCGTAAATTGTCATTGGGACCCAAGCCCTGAGAGCACCTTTGAAGTGGAATTGGGCTTGTAAAAATACCCTTCAATCAATCATTCAACTAAAAGTTAGTTTTCTGGATTTTCTGGGAAAGCCATTCTAAAGAACTGTGAATATTTGATACAAAACTGCAATCAAGATTTGTGCAGGGTAATTGTTCTACTGTCAAAATCAACGATACTCTGACTGTGTTAAACCAAAAAATAAATAAGACAAACTAGGCCTATTTTATTTAAAGTCAAAAGCAGGTCTAGGCTTACAGGATAGCTAGGAATAACTGCATAACAAGTTAACTGCAAACTGTACTTTGACAAGACCAGTAATACCTCTAATAACCTGAACCTCTAATCTATCCAGATGTCAAAAACATAATCTACACTTATATTTTTCAAAGTTTTCAGATTTGTATCAACTTTAATGCAAACAAAAGTCAACAAGAAACACGGGAGGAGACAAAAAAAGGACAAACTTAAAAAAAAAAATATTAGTGCTAGTATTATTTCATTTTTCACAAACAGTTTTATCTAAGCACTGTTTTCATTTACCTTCGGACTTCTGCTGCAGGGGGCACTCTTGCTTGTCTTTGAGCATTCAACTCAGCCTAGGAGTGAGAGAGAGAGAGAGAGAGAGAGAGAGAGAGAGAGAGAGAGAGAGAAACAATCATATAAAAAGGAGAAGATGGTCATAACTGAAGCTTTAAAGTTTGGAATCGCATTGGACATCTAAAATCTACAGCTTGCTGTACATGAAGTCTAAATTCGTTTTAGAAGATCAAATTCAAAACAAGTCGTATATCATGTTTATCTTGCACTGTTTAAAGACGACAATGTTTCACAACAAATATATCAAACATTTCATCTGGTGAAAGCACAATACAAGGTGATGCTTTTCATATTTAACCTCACACTGCTCAGTTTCAAAATAAAGAACATCTTATCAAAACCAAAAAAAAAAAATTCACCAAATAAGCATAACTGATGCAAGCTACTGAGACGTAAAACTACTTAAAGGAATGTCAAAACAACAAGCCTATTAAATATTGAACCTTTCAAGTTTCATCACTTGCCGTTAAAATGTGCAAAACTAGACCAACTGTCTTTAGACTTTCAGTTTTTTTTTTAATAAAAAAAAAAAGTGCTGCCGCTTTCAAAATTTTGCTCATGAATATAGGTTAAATCTTTGCACACTCTTCTTCCAATTTTAACTTTTTGTCATGAAAAGGCCAAAACACTATCACTCAGTAAGAATGTTCTAAAGCTAAAATTACAAGGTTAAAACTCTCTCACTTTTCTTCTCGCCTCCGCTCTCTTTGCTTCAATGGCATCCTCTTCTGCTTTCCTCGCTGCCTGTCTTTGTTCAGCCTGCTTCATCTGCAGAATCAGCGGCACAACATTTATCTCGCGGAATTAAGGCATTTGGAAACTTGTTACGGTGAACATTAGTTCACTAAAAACATAACATTTTAAAACTCAAAGTAAGAAAAGCGGAATGCCTCAAAGCTTTTTGAATCAAAATCCAGGAAAGTACACAGGTCAGAGGCTTAAGATACTGTATTAAGTTTTAATGCTTTTAAAGTAAAAGTGTACATGACACCCTTTTAGTTTAAAAGGCGAATGAGTCAGACGTCAAACATTTCAAATTCTAAGAAAATGCTTGTTTGAGACATGCATTTTTCTGAGTTTCAAACGTATAAAAAATTCATGAAACTATCAGATAATTTGGGAAAGATATTAGCCTAAAACTTTTGTTGGTTTAAAATATAGAGGGAAAAAAAAGTAGACTTTTCAAGGCATTTTCCCAAATAAGGATTTCCGACTACCGACTCATTCATCCTGGTCGCAAGACATACTGTCATTTTTATTCCTTGAGACATTTTAACTTGAAAGAAAACTTAAAAAAAAAAAAAAAGAAAAAGCTATATACTTTTTAGATATTGCCTTTAAACCCTTCATCTTCTCGCCATGGCTTGACAGTTTTTGGTTAAAGAGTGGGATTATGCGTATGTTTTTTAACGTTGCTGAACTCCAATTACAATATCGGATTTTAAATAACTCTGCGTTAAAAATGCCCCTCTTACGCAATGAGAACACAAGGCACATGGTAGGACTAAGCCTTATGGGGAACACCAAGATCCGCTGATTTGAGGACATACAATGCACGTCATGTCTGCATATTGTCTTGGCATATAGGATTACAGTGTAGGTTATAGGTAACGGAGGGGTTAAGGACTTCTAACTCAATACTAGTCTGAGCTACTTGTGCCTGATCTGCCCTGATGGCTTCACAACAGCTTAAAAAAACGAAAGAAATAATGGAAAAAAAAAGGTTTTCCTGAGAGTTAAAATTCTTTGTAAGAAGCATAAGCATAAACAAGGCCAAACAATCAAGCGTTCTAAAACTATTCATTTGCGATTGTGCTACTACCTGTCTGTTGAATTTTGCTGCTCGGACCTGATGTGCCTGTCTAGCTCTTGCCTGATCCTCACTGAGTTGCCCGCCACCTACAGGAATACAAACAAGGAAATAATTTTAAAGAAATTATTGGTGATCTTTCCATAATACCTAAAACAATTTGAAAACTTTCAATACATTTTCGTTATTCCAGTTAAAGCGCTTCTAGGGAACGTACACTTTATATTTTCTTTCCTTCTCTTCAATATTACATCTGACAAACCACTTACAATTTAAGTGCATAAAATAAAAATATCCTGCCCCCCCAAAAAAAAAAAAAAAAAAAAAAATTCAAAACCTCTAAAAACATATATGCTACACCAAAATTTAGCTTGAAGTTTGTTAAATAGTTCTTTCTGTACCCAATAAGTTTCACTGCTTGTGCCCGGCCTAAGTTAAGCTTATATAATAGATAATATGTAATACGGTGTCTGGATTGATAGATTCTTACCAAAGGTAAACACGATTTTTAAGGTATGAAATTAGCAGTGAATAGAAGTGAAAATGCCCAAAATATGCTTGCTTGTAGTATGATTCAAACCTTTGAATTACAGAAGCTTTGGCACCCACTTTTTTGCCACTGAGAGCAACATAGCTTATAGTACCATGTTGCCACTACCTACGCAAGTTTTATGTAAAACGTAGACGGGATGTGATTAGGCTACAGCACTGTGCTGTTTGTACGTCAAATTGTTATATTTTTTTTAGGAATTGCATGGTAGAACTGTAATAAGACTTTCTGGTAGAAATCAGTTTATATACACAGTACATCATGGATGGGCGCAGAAAGAGTAAAAGATCGTTTGATGGATTGCGTTACATACCAACAGTGCCCACGTAGCTGCATGACTGTACTTTTTGGTCTTGTTTGTATCTCTCATAGGCTGCAGTTTCTTTTTGTGCCTCTGAATGAGAGAAAGTTTACCATATTTAAAAGGAATGCAGTTTTTTTTTTACCAAAGAATAAAAAAGTTTAGAAAAAAGAAACAAAGCAAAAAAAAAACTGGCCTTTAACTTCTTGTTGGTCTCAGCAGTCTCTGTTTTTTTATGACAGCTTGCAGTGGAAAATTTACAAAACCTTGATACTGTAAAGTCCACTTATATTGATAGACACTTTATCCACATTTTGACACAATTTTTTCCTCTATAATCTTATTAAACAATTCGTCTTGTGTCAACCTTTTTCGCGACCTGTTTTGCTTTATCTACATGATGACTAGAAGAGGTTTTAAAAAAAGAGATTTGAAGAACAATGTCAGTTGAAAAAGGCTGCTCGCGGTAGCAATGGTTAGGTGGTTGTCATGCAGAGTATAAAAATGTAGAAAAAATGCAAGAGAGTGTGTTCAACATAGCAGGTTTGACTGTTCAAAAAACGATTATATGAATTTAAAAAAAAAAGAATAATGACTAACAACACAAAAAAAACAGATGCCTGCCAAGGCCTTTTCTCATGAAAAACAAAACAAGAAAAGTAATTAGTTGTTATTTATCATATCAATGTCGTTGACCTCCCCTTATTTTTTCCTCTTTGTCTTCGTATTTTATTTATCAACATTAATCTTATATATCAACAATATATCTATGTTTAAAAGCATGTTCATTATAAGCGGATTTTGCTGTATCAGATTGCTTATAGCATAATGCTGCCATTGAGTAATCTTGGCCTTAAAAAGACTTGAGAAAAAATTTAACTCAATAATGGCTATCCTTTGGTTCTACTCTTAATTGACATAGAGACGGATGAAACAAAAGAAAAAAAACACGATCACCCATGATCAACAAACCATTCTCTCACCTAAGTCAGAACAAACAAAATTGGTTTAAATCAAGGAAGACTCTGTTGCGAGTTTTAATCCTTGATTTGATCAGAGCCTTAACTTGATGGTGCTCAATAGGGAAAACCCTAAGCTAGGCATTAAAATCTATCCAAAACTTAATAAATGAAAACACCTTATCCCTAAAAAAAGTGAAATTTTAAGTCAAGCTAACTGACCCCCCACCATATTTTTAAAAGAATAATATTAACAAGTGACCCTGATAGAAGAGTTACCAGCTTTCGCTTCTGATTCTTATATAAAATTCCATTCGCAGGCCACACCTTTCAGATATTACTAGAATCACAGTGTATTGATTTTGAAGATTCCGATATATCATGATACAATTGTGTTTATGTACACTGCTTTGAAAATTGCAACATGCCAGAGATTGTATGTTCTGAAATTAGCTATATTGGTTAAAGAAAACAATATCACTTACGTTGATTGATCTGTTGCCATTTCTTCTCATTACGAGGGATCACTGTAAATCCACTAGCACTGAAGACAAAATAGGGAAGAAAATTAGTAAATGAATGTTGGTGGTATCGTATACCTATGAGGTACATTAACTTTTACAGATAAGGACGGTCATTAAAAAAAAGAATGTGGATATGCCTCAAAAAAGTAGTTGGACACTTCTCNNATTTTTAGAGCTAAAATATATACCTTCCTTTCAAAAAAATTGACTTAGAATCACAGTGTATTGATTTTGAAGATTCCGATAAATTATGATACAATTGTGTTTATGTACACTGCTTTGAAAATTGCAACATGCGAGAGATTGTATGTTCTGAAATTAGCTATATCGGTTGAAGAAAACAATATCACTTACGTTGATTGATCTGTTGCCATTTCTTCTCATTACGAGGGATCACTGTAAATCCACTAGCACTGAAGACAAAATAGGGAAGAAAATTAGTAAATGAATGTTGGTGGTATCGTATAACTATGAGGTACATTAACTTACACAGATAAGGACCGTCATTAAAAAAAGAATGTGGATATGCCTCAAAAAAGTAGTTGGACACTTCTCTGCCAAAATTATCTTTATTATTTTTTTTTCTTATACAATATCAAACCACACATTTGCATGTCAAAAAACATTTATCAACTACATAGGAGTACTATAATCCTTCTTAGAACTCTTACTTTTTGTAATTTGGTTGAGAAAAAACTTTTTACATATTCAAGTTTTAAATTTTTTTAAATGATTTAATTACAGAGCTAGTTGAAGCAAAGCCAATTTTTTAAAAGTCAAAATATAAATTAAAAGGTATGTATATCTTCCTTTTCAAGACTCAGTAAAAAGATGTTGCATAAGTTCATTAATATGCCAGACATTCTGCCGAGGACAAACCAAGTGCAGTATCTCTCATATAGTTCACACTGCTGATACTGCACTTGGTTTGTCGAGGGCAGCATTGTTGTCCTAAGTGTCTTTATTAAATCAAAGTATGAAACCAGTTGATTATGAACATAGTATCATACATTCTTTAAAGCCATCTTGCTCAATACATGTCAATAATTGTTATAATGGAAGCCGTCGTGAATAAAAGGTCCAAGAGATGCAATGTGTGTAAAGCTTAGTTTCTTACTACTGTTCACTTCTCTCTGGATCATTTTGCTGCTGTTCACCATTCATCCCAGGTTGCCCACCAGCCAGGTCTCCCCTCTGTCCTGGACTTTGGTTTTCTGAAACGAAAAATATGGATTTAAGTCTTTCACCGCCAAAGACAGTCTCAAGACTTTACATATTTCCCCCAGCAGACCAATACAAACCAAAGCAATTTCAACTCATATTTCAGAGCATTATGTACGGTGCGGCTGTCTGTCAGGCCTTGAAATAACAATTCTCTACAAATTTCAAGCTCTGCCTATAGCCAAGTATCCACTTGACAGGTGGGTGGACTGAGGAAAATGTGGATAAATTGCTTTCCTAAGGCAAATGCTTCTCCATACTGCTGAAAAGAAAAAAACATTGCATGATTCATGATGAATACAACTAGCTTTACTTATTTGCCACCGACCTTCAATTTTTACACAAAACTTTGTGAGCTCATGGGTCCCCTACCCTTGCAGAAAAAACTCACCATCATGAGAAAACAATTGTTTCAAGCAATTCATCGGGGAAGTCATTCTTTTTCTTTTTAGATAGTGGAGTTACAGGATTCATTACCTGCTATGAGATATTCTTTGGTATATGATTTCTTATGCAAGCGTTTACAAATAACTTTGTCCAAATATCAAATTCAAAGCTTTGTCACTGGACAGGTGATATAGATTTAAAATATATGCTTTTCTTAGGGAGCTGATTGCAATTAATTTGATATACAAGAAAATTGCTAAGAAGTTGTGCCCCTGTCTGAATGATCAAGCTACCTTATCTTACTGCAATTTAGACGTAGGCGTACATTGAACCATACTCATCGTCATAGCAAAATGTCAACTTGAGATTTAAAATTAGTGAAACTTTTTCCTACATGTTTGCTACTTTTTATTTCAGGAGAAGGTGGTTTCCATAAAGAAAATCTCTGTTACACTGTAATCAAGATTCAGTCTTCAGTAAAAGTCCAATTATGCTGGATCTAGTTATTTAAATGAATTGGATTCATACTCCAGAATAATAATAATGAAAAAGGGGCTATGTTACATGTTGCATTGCAGCTTTATCCTAAAAAATATGACAATTTATTACAAAAAAACCCCCCAACAAAACAACAACAACAACAACAACCAAAAAGCACCTCTTGTCTCACTAGAAAAAAAAATTGAAAGATATTTGTGGGATTTCCAGATAAGTTAGACTCTACTTTTGACCTTTTTAAATTCATATGTTTACAAGCAATGAAAACCAACTCAACTTAGGATTAAAATTAGATTTACAAGCAGACTTGAGCTCTTGTTCCCAGTCGCCTATGCATATTCAATCTTTGCACGCCTTTCCTCCCCCACCCAAAAAAAAAGTTTTGGGAGTTCATAATTTGGTACCAGATGAAATTATGAACCTAGAATCTAGACTAATCAAAGTTGCTCTGTAACTAAGAACTCTATAACTAGCAAATCATGAAGAAAAAGTCATTCATTTTCTGTTATGCTTACGGGAGAAATCCATCCTTCCTCTGCCTCTTGCGCCAGTTCTTGTATTGTTTGTATATGCATAAGAGTTCATGCTTGAAGTTGCAGATCTACCTCGTCCTAAACGAGATCCTTGACTGTTGGCTATTCCTGTAGATCTATTGGTATTGACTGAAGCCCCTGTAGGTTGAGCAACAGCACCAGCTTGAGATAACCTAGAAGTATTTGCGGAAGCACCCCTTGATCTGCCACGGCCTGCTGCTCTACCCCTTGAAGTACTACTAGATCTAGACGGGTTAGCGGTAAATGTATGGCTCATGATTTGGGAAAGTACGTTTTCTAAAAATGAAACTGAAACTGAAACAGTTTTTGTTTCATTTCTGAGCAAATTGCTCCGAAATATATAAGAATGTTTGCTTTCTAGAATGTAGATCTGGTCTTCAATTTACATTTCTTTTTATTGGAGAAAGCGTTACGATGTGCTCCTTGAAATTCCAAGACGTCGGGACCCCGTGAAAAGTACTGAAAACCGCAAACTAGGAGTAGAGTTCCAGTTCCAGTTTCACTTTCAGTGTTGTTTACATGGGAAACGAATAACCAATAATAACTACAAATCATTAAAATGTGTGATCGGCCTTTGATAACGGAACACTTAGTCTAGGCTTCGGGAAATTCACACCGCTAATTTCTTGGTAACGATTATTTTTGCTGTATTTTAAGCAATTCCAATGTAAAGACATACATTCCAATGTATTATGTAATAACACTTATTAGAAGTCTTCAAAAGGAATGGTTACAAACATAAGCAATTAATTTTTTTTCAAGGAAGGTTCAGCTCTAAAAAGTAAAAGTACAGACGAAACAAGTGAGCTATCGGCTTTACGCCAAGTTCGTCAGACAAAAAAAAATAAATAAATAAAAACGTGTAAGACACTTACATAAACAGGCATATGACTAAAAATAAACTAAAATCAATGATGTTATTATATGCAATATAAAATATGTATGATGAGAACAATGAAGAAAAAAATGTACCTAGAAATCTAGATATAAATCTATCTGCCGGAA
>BMAT01008086.1:161144-172738 GCA_019649035.1 Elysia marginata | reverse complement strand
TAGTAGTAATAATAGTAGTAACAGTAGTAGTAGTAGCAGTGGTAGTAGTAGTAGCAGCAGTAGTAATAGAAGTAGTAGTAGAACATGCATTAGTAGTAAAAGTAGCTGTCGTAACAGCAGCAGAACTAGTAGTAGTAGTAACAGTAGTTGGCCTAGTAGAAGTAGTAATAATGGTAGTAGTAGTAGTAGTAGTGGAAGTAGTAGTAGTAGTAGTAGTAGTAGTAGTAGTAGTAGTAGTAGTAATAGTAAACATGGCTCATTATAAGCAAAGACTGGAGAAATAAATAGCATTTTTTTATCGTCAAGGGAAATAGTTAAGCACATTAAAAACTTGATAGTGCTCATGAGAATACTGAAAAAGTATGAATTTCTCTGTATGTACCAAAAAAGGCAAACCAAATGTATTTCTTAATTCCAAATCGACACTCCTATTTATATTCTCCACAAACGATTACCTCCGCCATAAATTCATCCCCTCTCTGCCTCTCTCTGTCCCTGTCTCTGTCTATAGGTGTATGTCTTTCTGTCTGTTTGTCTATCTATCTGTCTGTGTGTCTGTTTTTCTCTCTTCCTCTCTGTCTCTATCATTGTTTTTTCTCCATGTCACTGTCTGGTGTTTGTGTGTGTGACTCACACATGATCCCAATCATGACCTGGACGTGTGGTGGTCACTCTGGTCATCCCCGCTATGACAATGATCTTCACACCATCTCCCCAACTGACCAGGAGATAAAACAGCGCCAGTCCCTTTGGCCAGGGCACTCGGAACCGGACATTTTATTGACCCGTAATAAGAGGACTTTAACATAAAATATCACCGTTTAACCCTCTTTTTCCTTGTGCTTAAAGAATATAGTTTTGGAGAGACAGAAAAGAGATGAGAGAGACAGAGAGAGAGAGAGAGAGAGAGAGAGAGAGAGAGAGGAGAGAGAGAGTAACTAATGGTACAGTTTTTGTCATTTAAGTCTAAACTTATTTTTGATTTTCAAAATATTGTAAAGGCTTAAACTCTAAAGCAATTTCTATTGATTCAACTTAGAAAAATTTGGAAGTTAAATATTTCTCTTTGCAGAGCTAGTTTTTTAAGTCAAAACAAGAGAATAAGACAGCACAATACTCATTATTTTTTTACATTGTATAAAGCTAGAAGTGATGACAGGCACGCTCATCTTATTTTCCCCACAGGACTGGTGAGTGGAAAAGATTTAAGATTATTTTTATCAAACGGAAACGGAAATTTTTCTATTTATAACAATGTCTGGTGTATTATTTGATATATAACCTTTCCTGACATTGCAAGGATAAGGGTCTTTTATGGGTACGAGAAATCTGGGCTGCAGCATACCAGGTCAAAAAACCTGTTGTCTCCTGCAACGTGACTCGAACCTGGGTAGAGCGGCCCTTGCAGGTTGGAGGGCGAGCGCTCTATCCTAGAACACCAGGAGACTGTGTAAGCTGTAAACTGAGGGATGACAATCAAATAGTTATGATAAACACAGCACTGCAGGGACATCATTATCTAGAACGCCTTTCAATTGATCACAGGATACACACCATAAACAAACAAAGCCCACTGGCTGTGTTATATCCTTGTCCCAGTTATACCTCCCAGGGTGTCGTGTCTGTAACTTCCCTACCGCACACTCCAATATCCAAATAATGTAGATATTCACTTAATTTAGGTTCCCTATCTTCAGACTCAGTCTAATCTTGCTTGTTCTATGTCGGTTTTACTACATATTTTCTTGTTCGATTATTTGCCCATGTTTTCTGTGACTTAACATTGTCTAGCCGAGTGGTTCTATTTTTTCTAATCATAATCTCATCATTAATACGCGATCCCGGGTTTATTTCTAAGTCTCTCACTTATGGATTTTCACTCCTCTGATGTTATGAGCTGTAAATCGCCCATGCTTTTGATCAATTAACTAATGAAAACGAGACATACCGGGTCGCTGTCTCTGTTAATTGAGTGAAAAGTTCCCACCAGTAATTTAAAATCCTGTCATTTATTTGACACTTGCTGAGGAAAATGACCCACGCAGTCTTATACATTGTATTGACATCGAGCTAGGACTAAGGATCTAAATTTGATGTCCAACGCGCATGTGCAAAATTCGTTTGTGGTACCTTCGACTTCCGTTTCTGCAGTCAAAGAACCTTGTGCCGTCACTCACTCATCTGATTATCGATGTTGACCGCGCTCCGATCATTAGACACGGTGCGGTGGTGGTTCACAATGCAATCTTTAATCTTCACTAACTTGCTAAATGCCCTAAAAGAGGTGCGCATCCTCAAAACTGACCTTGTTGATGCATGCGCCGCGGTGTATAGCTTTGCGCTTGTGTCATCAAACTGGCACGCTTTCTCACTGATAGTGAAGTGACACAAGGCTATTCTGCGCATTACTCTAATGGATCTGACAAGGAACCAAATGATGCTCAAAAGATGAACATCATGAAAATACTGATTAAGGAAACAACAGATAATCGTTTTTTCTTCTTTCAATGTAAGTCTTGACAGCCTTCCGATCGCATTTGCAGAATATTTATATAGTCTTTCATGCTTATTCAAATAAGATGACAATGAGACTAATAGACGATGTGACATTCCCACAGAATGCTATAAATAGAACTCTGTGGATATTCCCAAAGGACAGAGTACTTTAAAGGAAAACAAGGCTAACAAAACAATTTTATTTTATCGGTTATGAAGAATCAGTTTCCCAAAACATTCAAACATTATTATTATTTCATAGTATAAAAATGTTTTAAGTTGACCATTTAACGTTGTTTGTGGACTTAGTCCTTTTGTGCTCGAGACTTTCGCAAATATTTTTTCGTTAACGATGACAGGACATCTATCATATCAAAATCTCTTGTTAGTACATGTAACATTAATTATCAATAAAACCTATCAACATACCTGTGCCGATTTTTTTGCTACCGGTAAAATTAATATATTATCGGAAATCTCCCCACAAAATATTCCCATTTCCCTCTTTATCTACCACACTTCCACAGAGGAGACCATAGCACTGCAGGAAGCCTTTTTATGTGGCATGCACTACAGCAGGGCATGCGCAGCACGAGTAACGGATATGACCTAACCCCTGTTTCCGGTACAGACTATATGATTGTAATCAGCAGGTCCATCGCGCACGAGGGCATGTCTTTGAAGGGACTTTCCAGCCTTTGCAGGGCAGGGTTTTTCCGTTACGGGGTGTGTTGACCACTTTAGTATGATCATGGTGTGTCAAATGTTTATAGAATTGTGGGGTTCATTATGATCATTGCATTGGCTTTTACTATATTTTCTTAATAAAACATGCCTACAAAGGCTCTCAAAATTGTTGGCATTTTGTGTTGGATATTTTATGACCCTTAAACGAGTTGATCATTTGCAGACATTCGCTGCCAGCAAACATAACTCGACCTAAATGAAACAAAGATTGCTTTTACATAGCATTAAGGCCACTAAGCTGCCAACCAATATACATTTTAAACCCACAAAACGTATAATAAAATCTAATCAGATGGATTTGGTTTTCAAATTTATTTTTGGCTTTTTATGTTGGGCATTTAATGAAACCCATTCTCAACAGACAGATCACAGGCCTTTACATATCTAGCCGAGTAGTTCTATTTTTTAATGAATCAACAAAATGAAAAGAAAGATAGCAAATTTTCTCCTGAATCACATATTAAGCTATTGTTAAAACCACCTATTAGGTTTTTCATATTAATGGTTTGATTGCAAGGTCGGATGTTTGATATTTTCCATTCATGAGAAAAGGATCGCAGTCCTTAACTGATGACAAAAAGGTCAATATTAAATAAAAAGAATTAACGCACTTTTGTAACCCTAACTGATTTAAATGCTCTAAGTGTTCCACAGTGCTCACCCCACAGTCCATTGCAAAGTAATGTATCTTCTGTTACTGAGGAGCAGCAGTATACCGCATCGTCTTCTACATACTGGTAAAATCTTTGACTGCCCAAAGCCAGGTACTCACTTTATGTCTAAGCGAGGGAAAGTAAAGTGTGTAAATGTTCTTTTCCCAAAGACAAAGCGTCAAGTGCCAACTCATGGCTCTAAACCCAAACCTCCCGGTTAAAACCCCGAGAGTCTACCACCAGATAGGCCACGACACCATTACTCATCCTAACAAGTTAAAATATAAGGTGCCCAATATACTCGGTTTTGACTGTCAGCCATGAATCTAAAACTTTAGTATCATAGTTATCGATATTGCAAGAAAAAAAACAACAAACAAATAAGAGAGAACAACCCCCCTTTCCCCTCAAACACACCCACATGAGTAGACAACCAGAATAAGAACACCCCTACACTAAAGTCAACTCACATGCGGAACAACCGTCTTCTTTCTAAGGGTAAAATACTGAAGTAAAACTGTAGTAAAGAAGCAGACTAAGAAAGAACAAAGAGAGGGGATAGGGGGCAGAGATAGATAGATAGATAGATAGAGAGAGAGAGAGAGAGAGAGAGATAGAGAGAGAGAGATAGAGAGAGAGAGAGAGAGGGAGAGAGAGGGGGGGGGAGAAAGGCTGAGACAGAAAGAAGGTGTAGACAGAGGCAGAGAGAGAACGACAGAAAGACAGACAGGCAGACAGACAAAGAGAGAGAATGAGTTAAAAGATTAAAAGCCAAATAGAAAAGAGACAGAGGACAAAAGAGCTGACTATGGCCAGAGAGCATTAGGAAATTTTTGTGGGCAGACCAATGGGTAACAAGAATGATACAAAACGATTGATAGTTAAGAAAATGCAGTAAAAAAACAAAATAGAGATTGAGGGAAAGAACATGTGCTTAGGAGAGGTCCATCAGTCCGTGCCAAAAAACAAACAACAAAACAACAAAAAGCAATGGGATTCTCTTTCAATGAAAACACTAGAAAAGCTATAGGTAGGCCTATTACTATGTTTCCAATGACATTAAACAACGACCTCAAAAGGTTCAACACACTAGAAAATTAATCTTAAATCACAAGCAGGCCTGAATATCTTAAGAAACATTTGCGAGAACTGAGCAAAAAAGTAAATGAAGGACCTTTATAGTAGGAATATAGAGGACTGCCGAAGCTTCGAGGTCGTACGGCATAGTCAGAATTCAAATAAGTCAAGAGGAAGAGAAGGAAAGAAAAAAAGGTTAAGAAAGAGAGACAGGGAAAGACATAATAACATACAGAGAGAGAGAGAGAGAGAGAGAGAGAGAGAGAGAGAGAGAGAGAGAGATAAAGAGAGGAGAGAGATGGCAGTGAAAGCAAGAGGATCGAAACAACAGAGACAGTGAGAGTCTAAGCCATGAAATACCACATCTTTAACGGAAACCATCAAGCTTTAAGCGGAAGTCCCAGCAACCAAGCGGAGGTGAAATCACAGGAAACGGAAGTGGCTAAGTTGACCTCGGCGCCATGTTTTATGCCCAGTTAGCGCGTGCGCAGTCCAGATCGGGGGCTAGATCTACTCAGTCAAGTCCTATGAAAGGAGGGAAGATATCAGATTTCTCACAGATCTGTTTGATTTTTCACCTCTTTGGCAAAACTCTATTTTCCTTTTCCAGCCCTCCATATCTCTTTCTCTCTTTCTGTCTTTCTGTTTCTCTCTGTCTCTCTGCCTGACGATTGTTCAGCTGCTCACTAACAGCGTCATGTTGTAGGCTTCAAGGATAGCAAAGACCATACAACATTCTTTATCTTCTAGTTTTTTTTCCTTGTTCTTTTTCCCCTTTGCTGTTATTGTATTTCTTGTTGTTGTTATTGTTGTTGTTTTTCTTCTTATAATTATTATTCTTATTCTTCGTCATGCTGTCGTCTCCCATACTTAATTTTATTCTTAAACATCTTTCTTTCAGTGTTTTTCAACTACTGGTTAGAATGGTTGAAATGTTCGTGATGATCTTTTCATTGAAACAGGCTAACGATCGTCCGCTCCAAGTCAACATCCCCCATTCCGCAGCAAAATAGCTGTTCCCTTTCAGTATAATGTTATCTGTCTTGTATTTTACGTTACAATATTTATTCGTCATCCATGAGGCTCATAGAAATGTTCTACTCTTATGTCGTCTGTGTGGATATAAATGAAACTGTTGCGTTGCAGTTTTTACCTCACTGACTTTTTCAACATTTAAAGTAGAATACATTTCCACAACGAGGCTTTGTTTTCCATCATGTAAAGCAGATTTGGTTTGCCTGTCACCTCGCGCTTCTCTTTGGCCTTTTCTTTTTCTTTTCTCTGTGCTGATTTTTCCTAATGTATCTGTTCTTGAAAACCGACCTCCCTACTGTTGAAATATTACATCTATAATAAGCAGAGATTGGACTGTTTTTACTTTAAAAAAAGCAAATGCATGAGTAAGAAAAATGCAAAATATCATTTTTATTTCCGAGCCCAATCGGTAGAAAAAAAACAACGACAGTAAAAAATATAAAAACTTGGAAGCATTAAAAACAGAAAACCACTAACTCACAACAACAGCAGCAACAGCTAATATTTACAAAATATAATGCGTCTCTACTAGTATTCTTTGGCGAGTCGACCTTGTGAAATGTTTAAAATAAAAGGAAAATCAGTATTTGCCTGGTGTATGTCAGAAAATTATTGCAGTATCAGAAACCACCAGTAGCCTTTACTTAACCCTATGTGTCCCAAGGTGGGTCAGTCCAAAATGTGCAATGGAAGCGACAGAGTATGACGGATGGCGACAAAACCCTGGAGAGAAGGATGTAGGCGAGTGTAGGGCATGTGTCTCTCTCAGCGTCTTGACACTGTTACTGCCGGATTAAAACCACACGTTTTTATTAGAGTTACTAAACCTTGCGGGCTGCTGATCCTAGAGGTCGCACGGTTTCGCACCGCACTAGGTGGCACCATGAAACCCGCACCCAAAAGTCAGCAGGAGGAGGTTGAGATTTGGTACGCGCAATCTGCGCGCGATGCATGCCGGGAGTGCGATCTTAAGCAGCAGACGGTCGCCCGAGGGTTAAATCTCAGCATGGCGTAGTGTAGGATGATGATTGGGAGTACAGGAATGTCACAAGGATGGAAGACAAAATGCAAAATAATATTACCTATATTTTGTCGAGCATGTGTCTCCCAACAAGTGAAAATGAGTCGGATGTCGCAGTATTCACATAACAAGACGCTGATATTTGGAACAATGCATATTTCTTAGCTCCAAAAACATTTTGAAAGTGCATGAAATTGAAAAAAAAACAAAGAAATAGAGGAAGTTGGTTACAAAGCTTGGATAATACCAGTAGAGATCGGTGCCAGAGGATTTGTGGGGTCATCAGCCTACGATCTTCTGTTCAAAATCTCAATCAGCATCAACAAAAGAAACAAGGCCAACAACTAACCGTAACAACAGAAAACAGTTCTCGTTGGGTTTGGTACAGGATAAATGAGCAGTTGCATCATAAAGAACAAAATTGAAATGCTTTGGTCATCGGGAATTTAATGGTCTAAAGTGGTTGAACACCAGATATGTAACCCGTACTTCTTGGGTTCAGTTCCAAAAGTAGGCAAAGGGGGAGAAGGGAAAAGTAACATGGAAGTACCCGAGAGAGATGACCTAGGTGTGGCCCGGACTTTAACAGCCGAAACACCGGCTATGAGAGGATTTCTTCTCTAAAGTCTTCCTGCTGTCTCGTTCCCTCTGAGCTTTACTAAGATTCTAAATCAACCAATTTCTATTTCTACTTCTACCAAAAAGAAAGAAAAAAAAAGCATTATTATTCGTTATGCTAAGGAATGAAGGGACGAGAAATAGAGAGATCATACGACTATTCTTGCTAATGAGAGGAAAGCTTGTATAAAGAGATATGAGGAGGTTTAAATGATCAGGGGTGAAAAGAAAACGGTCAAAAAGTATTATTGCTATGCAGTCGATATGATATCAAAGAGACCTTGAGCAAAAATAAAGGAGGGGGTGAGGGGAGATCGTTAGAAAGAAAGAATCTTAAAAAAGAGTAATGTTTATAATTTTTCACTAAATATTTAATGTTTTATTATACATGATACGTCACAGTCTTATATTTTTTTTGTATACAAAAAGATTGATCAAAAGCATGGAAACATAAAAAGGGGTAATGGAAATTACTATGGTCAATGATTGAATAGTGTATAAAAAAAACATATAAAGGGAAAAAAGCAAGCAAACACAAACAATTTGATAGAAGTACACACTTTCTACCTATTTCAGTTTTCTACGTCATGATGTTTGATTCACTTCCGTCTATTCGCCAATGCAATCCAGTTTCTGCACCGAGATAGAGTAATATCATGAATTGTTTCCCTTTACTTGACATTATAAGCTTATAACGTAACATGTTTGAATCCAGTGTCCTTTCCCGTAGTAGAAACCATGACCCTAAAATTAGTTTCTTTCAGCGGTTCATACTGTTGGAGTTTAACAATACTAGATATAATCTGAACAATTAAAAGTCAGCAAACTTCATCATGTCAAGATGGTCTGTGTCCATTATTGTGGTTTATGGTCAGCGGGCATAACATGATATGAATTACACTTTTCTTGATTTTCAAGTTCGTCATGGGCCTCAGAGATGACAAAAGCTGAACATTTCGGCTTTCTTTGCTGAAACCCTACCCAGTTCAAATTGTCAATTTGAAAACTGAATGGTTTAAAAATAGTTTCCTGTGGTTTTAGAAAATATCGGCAATAAATTGTTATGCATTTAATACTTATATTGTAAGAATCTTTTTCTTGTTTTTTTTTTTTGTAAGATTTTGTTTAAAAGATAAGGACCAATGGCTTTTTTAGACGATATTATAGATTTTAGGAATTTGTATTGTAAAACTCTTCGTTTTTTTAGTGCAGCACTCCTATGGAACGGTATATATATATATATATATATTTATGTTTATACCAAAACGAACTTTCTTCTACTATACATTAGCGCCACCTTTGGTGGATATTAAGCGCTCTATAAATACAGAATTTATTATTGTTATTATTATTATTATCATTATTATTTGTCATCATCATCACCATCATCATTATTATTATTATCATTAATATTATTATTATTATTACTATTATTATTATTACTATTATTATTATTATTATTATTATTATTATTATTATTAGTGGCAAGAGACGTAGTAGTAGTAGCAGTTGTACAAGCAGCAGTAGTAGTAGTCGTATAGTAGTTGCAGTAACAGCAGCGGTAGTAGCTAGTAGTTGTTGCGTTGTAGTAGTAATGGTAATAGTAGTAGTAGTAGTAGTAGTAGTAGTAGTAGTAGTAGTAGTAGTAGTAGTAGTAGTAGTAGTAGTGCAAATAGTAGAAGTAGTAGCAGTAGTAGTAGTAAGGCAAATAGTAGAAGTAGTAGCAGTAGTAGTAGCAGGGACAGCAACAGCAATAATGATGGTGGCAGGGATGATGATGGTGATATAACAAACTTTTACACGCTTGTCTCCTCGTTAAGATTTAACTGGTGTTTTATGGCCCTGTCACATAAAGCGTACACTATAAAAAGGCTAAGTGTCGGTGAAGAACCGATTAAGTGGTTGTTATTCTTTTTTACTTCCCATGATGATGCGCCCATGTGAAACATGTAGAGGGTGTATTGGTCCCAAGCGTTATCAAAGCCACTACACTGTCTAAGCATAGATTTCAGGAATATGGGCGTCATCTGATAAGTCCACGTTTATTGTATTAGCCCCAAACGTGTATTTCTTTGCATACAAATTTGCGGTTTAGTAATTAGAATGATAGTCTAGAGGTATACATAGATTACTTGTTAAAGGTTTAAAATTCAAAACGAGTTTGATGCGTGATCATCCTTTTCATACTGTGAACATGTCAACCAACCAACCAACTTACATACCTACCTATCTATCTGTCAACCTACAAACAACTAGCCTACCAACTAAGCCAGCCTATCACATTACCTAACCAATCGTTCCAACGCTAACTGCTCTCACCAATTATCTATTACTCCATTCTGGCCCATATTGTCACTCGACTGTAATTAAATCCGTCTCAGATTCAACCATTCAGGGGGGGGGGGGGACAAAATGGGGAGAGAATGCGTTTAAGCAGCATATAATGATCCATTAGAGAATAGAAAAATCACGCTTAGAAATCTAGCTCCGTAAAACAACTACAGGTGTACCACTTAATGGTGCGCGTCATCTGGGTTTATGGCTGGAACCGGATAAGCCGGCAATACCCGCCACCCCTTCCCATAATGCCACCCAGCTGACTGGCCTGTGAGGTCGATCTGGTGACTCGTCTAAGTGCTCTCTAGCTGATAGGGTGATATTCGAAATTCGATACTCGCGATACCCGATACCTAACTACTCTAAACTGCAGCTCGTGCCAGTGTCTAGCTCAGTTGTCTCTACCTGCTCGGTCAAACCGGGTAATTAGTTTAGCTTGTTATGCTCTTAACAAGGATTTTACGGTCTGTAAATTGTATGAAGTAAGTCTCTTCGGGAACAATGCCTAAAATGTATATTGAGTCATGACGACAAGTTTATTTGTGACGTCATCATACAAGGTCGCACTATATGTTGTCCTTGTCCTTATAGTATTGACGAATCTGAACTTTGCTGGTGTGATTTCTAAAATTAATACATTTTCATGCTTAGTAGCTTGTTTTCTGTTGCTTCGAAGGTAACTTTACCCCTGACCATCAAAGTGTCACGTGTTTTACAACTTGGAATTAGTGTCTATTAATTATTGTTTATATTACGGGTAAGCTTACTAGATGGAGTGTTACTTCACTTTAATATTAGGTTGTTTTGTAATCTACGATGTTTCCACGCTTTGGATACATAAATTTAGCTTACAGGATTTTTTGTTTTGTTTGTTATAAATCAACTTTTGTAATTGTTTGTAGAGAGAAATTGAAGGTATGGAAGAGGAAGTGAGGCAAGACATCAACACATACACAGTGAGGAAATAAGGGTGGTGAGATGTAGACAGCAAGAAAACAAATCTTAACCGACATGAAAGATAGAATAATACAGAGACAAAAGATGAGATACTGCTTGATTTTTTTGTGTGTAAAAAAGTAAGGGAACAAAATGATATAAAGAGGAAGAAAATTTTTAAAAATGGATGAATAGAGGGAAAAGACAATTGGAGTTTGAGAGGGAGAAACTGAAGACAGGAAACGTAGACGATTATAGAGCTAGAGACAGATTGAAGGATAGAAACAAACTAACACACAAAAAGTGGTATGCTTTTAAATTTTTATCAGTAGAGATTGAGCAAAGAGAGATAGAAAAGGGAGGCAGAGATTTTGAATAATTGGAGAGAGAGAAAGAGAGAGAAGGACAGAGATAGAGAGTCAGAGAGGAGAGGGGGAGAATTCTCGAATAAGAGAGAGGGTGAAAAGAATAAAAAATAGACGCAAAGGGGATCTTAAAGATACTCAGTTCCATGATCAAAAATGATTGAAAATTTTAAGGTGCATGTATAAAGTAATTGTAGGCTTTGAATGATACTGGTCGATACAGACATGCTCTCGCCTTTGATATAATTCGAACCCTCGACTTCAGTAGCTTTGGCACCCACTGCATCGCTACTGAAAGAAACATAGCTG
>BMAT01008086.1:96922-107502 GCA_019649035.1 Elysia marginata | reverse complement strand
ATAATAATAATAATAATAATAAAAATGAAATTGATTTGAATAGCGCCTTACCCATACAAAACAGCCCAAAGCGCTTAACAATCACACAATTATCATTCAGGCAAAGACTCTCTCTAAAATTACCATTAATATAATTTAGTTTATAAATTCGAGCAATATATCGTGGTTAAAAATCACGCAGTCATCATTCACATGAAGACTTTCTTTAAAATTACCATTAATATAATTTACACTATAAGATCGAGCAGTATACCATAGTTAACAATGGAAAAAAACATATCTTACAGAACTAAAAGCAGACTTAAAAGCAACCAAATCCATCTTGAGTAAACAGGTCTTGACCGCCTTCCTAAACTGTTCCTCGGATACAATTTCGCGAATAGTTTGCGGTAGGGAATTCCAGACTTGAGGGGCAAAATGTGAAAATGATTTTTCAGCTAGCTTCTTAAGGCTCTTTTTAGGTATAGAAAGTAAGTTTGCGTCGACAGATCTCAAATTCCTAGAAGGAACATATTTTTGGATAATATCACAAATATAAGGTGGAGCTTAACCGTTTAAAGTTTTGTGACACAACATAGCTACATGTATTTTGTATAATATTCTAAATTGACCAGGGAGCCAGGTATATGCATCCCGAAACAAGGTTATGAAGTGCTTGCATTTGTTAAGAAAATGACCTTGGCCTTCAAGAAAACTTGACACGCAGAGCCTAGAGGCCTCTAGGCTGAAACGGAAGAAAACATGGCATGTGCAGCCAAAAACGAAAGAAAACTTGCACCTAATCAATGAAACAGACGCAATTTTAAAGACTGGCAACACAACGAGTACCAGAAGTATCGAATAACAGTTACGAGCAATGGCTGCAAGCCTTAGACCTCCCAAGTTTAATCTATTGTACACTACGTGGAGATTTGATAGAAGCATACACACTAACAAACGGGTTTTATAACGTTGATGACCATGGTCACTTAGATATAAAAAAAAACTACTTTGGTCTTAGGATAGTTGAGAGATGGAATAGTCTCCCCGAAATCAGTGTCAAAGCTCCAAGTATTAATTCTTATAAACACCAAGTCCACAAACTACTGCGCCGACATAAATTCTGCATGCATTTCCCTCTTGAACCAGTTCTGCGAGCTCTTACAAGTCGGTGGGTGTCGTGATGAACACCATCGACTGGCCACTGGCTCATCAAGATGATTTTACCTGTACTGTTGTATTTATTTAAAAAACGAAACAAAACCTACCTAGCATCTCTCGAGATCTTACATGCAAAAAAAAGCCATAATTTCTTCTTTTTTTTTCACTTAAATAGGCTAAAACTCAAACAATGTCAGAGGATTTTTACTCTATTTATTTACTTCAAATATCTCACAAGAGTTTTCTGTCATGTTTTCCAACATGCATACCAAATCCATTAGTCACCCGTTTAACTTTCGCTAGACCACCCAGATTCTAAGAAAACAAAAATAGCATCATTCCAGTTCTCACCACGGTCAACCCCAAAACCCCATCAATTCCTCCTTAATTGCCCTCTTGGTCACTCCGAAACCAGTATCATTTGAAATATTATCCCACCCAGATCACCCAAATGTCTCACCTTTTCATCACTTACGACGCATTTCTCATATTATATAAACAGGTTTTTACGTCTCCTAAGCTTTCTAAAAATGCTTATACGCCGAAAAAGGCGACACAATTTTTCTTGTCTCTTCTTTCTCTTTTAACAAACTGGAGTCAACAAAAAATACCGACTGGTCACTACAGAGGGTAGCATCACTTAAACTGACCACTGCTTGTCGAGGTCCTTTGATTTATTGTGGGCGGTCACACCTCGAGACTGCTAGATGACCACCATGACGACACCTCCATGTCTCCAGGCGTAGGCTATAGTTATACTGTCTGGACAGTGGTCAGCTGACGCTTGTGTTGGCGCTGCCTGGTCATCTTGATGGACATTACGAGGGTCTTGGGTCCGGAGAATCATGGTAGTTGACAGACTGGGCTGTCCTGACTGTTAGCGGCTGGACATCTGAAAGTTCGAAGTGGCGCAGATAATGGTTTCAGCGTGGGCTTGAGAAGGATGAATTTCTTGTGTTAATATTCACACCCCGCAATAAACTAAAGTATACGGTACAATGTATATAGTCTAGTAACTTCGTTGTTTATATATTTTGGATCTCTCTTTAGTTTCTTTGATAATTGTTTTCTTACTTTCTCTCTTTCATTCAATGACTGTCTGCCTATGTTTCTTTTTTCTGTCTTCTCTTATTTACCTTTTTTATGAGCCACATCAACTCTCTCGAATTTTTTAATTTCTTTCTTATTTTCAAACTTACTCTCAAGCTGTTCTCTCAGTCCCTCACTTGCCAATATCCATTTCTCTATTTATCTCTAATTTTTTTCTCTGTTGAATAACATTTTCCACTTTACCTCACCTCTTCTTATTTTCTAAAGTTTTCTTTTTCCACCTAGTAATTAGGTCTCTCTTTCACCCATCTATTATGTTCCTAATCTTTTTTTTTATTTGAATCAAGAACCCTTACATAAGCTCTGTAATTACAGTTATAATCCAAAAGGGTTTTGGCTTTAATTACACGATAATCTTTAAACAATAAGAAAGAATAATTTATGGCAGGGCTTTTGTTTGCCCGTGGGATGAACATCCATCTACGTAGAAATTGGTAAAGACCTTTGCCTCCGTAGTGAAGAAGCCCAGCGGCGAAAAGTAAAAACTTAGGTGCTCTCCCATATAAACTCTAACAAATTTAAGATTTTACGAAAATTAAAACAAAATAGGCTTTCTCCTGGGTTACATAAGCCCGCCTATTCAAAATTTATTGAACGATAATTATAGAGAGCATAGGGCCTGCATCAATTAAGGCAGCTTATATTGTCAACAAGCGGGTCCTATCTGTTTTCAGTTACCGAATATGAGAAACAGTGGTAGCACTGTAGTAAAAAAAAAAGGAATTAAAAGGTGTTTAAGAATGAGGATATTTGACCTATAATTCAAAATACCTAAACCCAGAACGTGTTAGGTTAACCATAGCAGTGACGATAGAATGGAAATATATTAGTAATACCAGACTTTACATTTAGTCTATATTCACTGGATTTAAGTTAATGCAAAAGAGTTTCCTCGCTTTGTTGGTTTCTGGGCCACACACATAGTTCGACACTTTTTCTTTAGTAAGTCACAACAAAAATTGTGTAAAGGGTAGTAGAATAATAGAATCATAAAAGGGGAAAAATAGCGTTAACCGTCTTTTCACACTTCGTTTGTAATCGAGCTGGGCATAAAAATAGTTTCGGTTTATCTCTTACCAGTGCCCCCTCTCTCCCTCTTTCCTCTCTTTATTTCTCTCCTTTTTTTCTCCCACTAAAACTCTCTCTTTTCTCTCACTTGCTAAGCCATGGATGTGCGAAACACAAAACAAATCATGTTAAAGAAAGAAAACGAAAGTTATTTCCTTAAATCTGAACACTGAAAACGACCTGATTTTCATTTTATGACAGGATTAAGAAATAAAAATACTATAAACCCAATTTTGTTGTTTTTTTTTTCTTCTGCAATATTGAATAGACAAAAGCAAATTTAGGAGTAAAAGAATCAGCCGACATTCAAAGATTCTGTTTTGACTATTTATGTTTTGTATAAGGCAACTTATATGCGTGAAAAACTTCTTTTATCTTTAGTGTACTATCATCTGTTATCTGGGGGCTTTAGACTGCAGAGAGAGAGAGAGAGAGAGAGAGAGAGAGAGAGAGAGAGAGATAGGAAGAGTGAGGGAGGAAGAGATAAAAAGGAAGAGAGAGAATGAGAGAAAGAGGGAGAGAGCTAAAGGGGAGACGGAGAGAATTTAATTTAATTTGATCTAATAAACTTCGATTTTACAACGGTAACATATTATGCACTGTGTTTTTTCCCATCATTCTGCCGTTGAAATTTAAGCAATTGCCGAAAACAAGTAATTTTTACCAACAATTATCATATTGGTAGCACCAAAAAGGTTGATTTCTAGTGAATTTCATACTGCAATTGATGAAAATATAATAACAATGATAATGATAGTCATAATGATGTTGGTGATGGTGACAAGTCCCACAGTGATAACTGGTAGCCTGACTCTTCTAGACTTATTGCTAATTTAAAGCGAGAACGATACATTTTTAATTAATTTTACATACCTTTACAATCTTTCATTCGCATAATTATCACAGCCTCACAATCAGTTTCATCAACCAAAATTCAAACATGAGTTTCTCACATTGTTTTGATTTTCTTTTCATATTATTCTGTAGCTCGACCTTCTCTTGTCTTGCCACCGCATAAAGCCCGTTTCACATAACGCGTATTCCGTGCGGAAAACTCCCGACCGGCTACAGGCCGGGCACTTTGAAAAGAAGTCTGTCCTCTTATATGTTTGTTCTCTGTGATTGTTGTTTATGGCTAAGTGTTGGTGTGCTCCCGGATTGAAATGGTTGCCTTTGGTGCGATTTGGAACTTCCCGTTCAAGTAAGCGAGTCGCTTAGAAAGGCTAGGCAAGGACCTTTGCCATGAAACTCCTTTTTAAAGGAGCGTAGTGGCGACATGGTTTAAGCTATGATTCTCTAAGTGGCAAGGTGGAGGGTGCCGGTGCCGAAGCATCTATAAGTCGAAGGTTCGAATCATACTAGAGCAGACATTTCGGGCATTTCCACTAAAAAGCCTACTTCTCTCCACTGCTAATTTCATACCTTTACAATATTTCAACCATCTCATATATGCATGTATCACCAAGACTCTTTCACGCGGAAACAACGCACTATGTGAAAGCAAAAAACGGATCACCGGCCCGGAGCCGGTGCGTAGCCGGTCCATAAATAGTCCGTAGCTGGTCCGTACAACATACGCGTTATCTGAAACGGGCTTCAGCCTCGCAAACTCAACAGACCTGGTTGGCATTAAGCAACCGAACAAGGCTATTAACCTTGGCGACCGCGCGCTACTTAGTGCCTTTGTTACTGTGAAGTTTAGGGGACGTTAAACTCAACTACTGACAACCTTAACTACATATAAGCTTTTTTACGGTGCATTGCTTAAAAATTTTTTATTTATTCTTTTCAAATGTAAACCAGTTCTTGATTCGCCGAGTATCTATTCCAGATTGAAAGTATCTGTGTCTTTTTTTCTCTTTCTTGCCCTATATATCTACTCTCTCTTTCTCAAGAAATACTTCGAGAGACATGGAGAGAGAGAAAAGAAAGAGACAAAGAGAGAGAGAGAGAAAGAAAGAGAGAGAGAGAGAGAGAAAGAGAGAGAAAGAGAGAGAGAGAGAGAGAAAGAGAGAGAAAGAGAGAGAGAGAGAGAGAGAGAGAGAGAGAGAGCGAAGGTGTGTAAGGAGATATTTTGCGAAAACGTTAAAAAAGTTAAAACAGACACACAGAGACGGATAGATTAGATATACATGGACAAGTTTGAGGTTATGCGATATATAAAGCCCGTGAGCTTCCCTGAATTGTTTACTGTTATACAAGACCGCCGTCATCAGCCTGTCGTATGTCCTTACATCTGCACGTGCCATTCTGCCGTCTATAAATCAGCTTGTATTCCTTTTTTTTAATTCTCGTTCTGCTCTATTTCTCCATACAATCTTTTTTCTTATTCTTTTCTCATTAATTTTCTCTCTCTCTATCTCTCTCTCTCTCTCTTTCTCTATTCCTCTTCTCTCTCTCTTCTGTCACGCTCTATTTCATCCATTTTCTAACATTCTAACATACTCTATTCATATTTCTCTTTTCTCCCTATGCTTTTCTCTCTTTACCTGCCTCTCACAGTCTCTCTGCCATACCATTCAAATTGTTTCCTTTTTCCTTTTTGCATCTTTCAATTTTTTTCTATAACCCCCTCCTTTTTGTCTTTCTCTTTCCTCGACCCAAAATTTATTAATTTTCGCCCCTCTCTTCTTTCTTTCTTCATATCTCTCTCTAACTCCCTCTCCCTCTCATTATCCTCCTGCCTCTGGCCTTAATCATTTCAATCACCCCTAACCAATATTTCCTGTCATTCATCCTAGATCATTATTTTTAACCCAATAGTTTATCTAAATCAAAATCATTTTAAACTTCCCCCACCTCTCCCAAACCTCCTCTTTAATGGTGTCTCCAACCCCTGTGCTAAATTAACCGCGACGGAAGACACACTGCAGACATTGGCTATAGAGACAAATATGATGAGGTATATAAGATTTTAACGAGGGAAGGAAAAAAACCCAACATAAATTAGACAGATAGATGTGTAGGGCGAGAGAGAGAGAGAGAGAGAGAGAGAGAGAGAGAGAGAGAGAATTGAATTGCGTTGACTTTTATTTTACAACGGTAGCAAATTAGGCACAGTGCCTTTTTTATTTGGCCGTTGAATATATACAGGTCATGATTATATAATGAAATATCTTGAAACAATCAAAGAAAGAGAGAGATGGAGAGAGAGCGACAGAGATAGACAGAGAGAGGCAGACAGAGACAGAGAGGTATAGACAGAGAGAAAGACACAGAGAGGTAGAGACACAGAAAGAAACAGAGAGAGAGAGAGAGAAAGAGTGAGAGAGGCCAGGGAAGAGAAGGAGAAGTTTAAGGTGAGAACAGATAGGAAAAAGGGGGGGGGGGTGAGAGCGTTATGTTGGAATTTAACTTGTTTCTAAAAGAGATATCTAATATGAATCGATGGTTCATTGTTCTCTAGAACAAGTACAGGCCATCGTAACTAGGTTTTGAGGCTAGAACACCCCCACAAATACACAAACATAAGGTTACCAAAGTGAAGTAAACACAACGCACAATTAAAACTTAATAAAATTATGCATACATTTACCCCCACAATTCTTACCTCTGTGTGTTTTTATGTTTACACCGTCCTTGATAAACCTCTAGTACATTTACTTGTTTTCCATGCTTTCTTTTTACAAATACATACTTGTGAAACTAGAGTTTCATTTTTGTACCATTTTGAAACTGATGTTTTGTGTGCATGTTATTTCTTTTACATCTATGTTGCCTCTTGGAGGGACAACTAAGATAATCCTTTCTTAGAAAGACAAATGAACAGTCAAATACAAAGTTAATGCTCTAACATTAAATGCTATGGAACATGGAAACTATAAAACCCCGCCCCCCCCCCCCACCTCCCGTAAAAAATCGGGAGAATTAACTATACGGATAAAAAAAAAAAAGATAAAGAATAGTGTCTTTGTAACGTGGACAGAAGACCCAGCAAATCAAGAACTGAAAGTTCGAAGTCCACTTCATGAGCTAACTTCACTTCTCCTCGAAGAGAAAAACACAAAGTCAGATTGATAAAATGAAGTCACTGTGCTCGCAAAGTGGCGTTTCTCAGAGAAATGCAAATCTCGACATGCGCATATCGCTAGGTTCGTAAGCTTATTGCCCATGTTACCGTGGGAGAATAATTAAATACGCTGAGACTTTTTTCCTCAAAGGCCAAAAAAAAAGTTGGAAATAATATGCCCTAGTAATGTGTTAAGCTATTTTAGAGCCGAGGGCCGATTATTTCCCGATTCTAAAAATGAGATAATATGCCAATTCGCTAGCACTACGACGATGTGTGTGGTATTCAACATTATTGTTTTTTGTTGTTAAACGTAACATCCACAATTTTAATGGACATGTGAAAAGCATGATTATACTTCAAAACTTAATAATGCAATGACAATCAAGAGCAGTCCCACAGACATACAGACCAAACTCTGGGGAACTTTAGAAGAGCTAGAAGAAACCAATAACTTTATCAATCAAACGAAGTCAGCACCGAGAACAAGAACAATTAGAAGAAAAAGAATGGGCATGTGCATGCACTGAAATTTAACATTCATTGTCAGATTTATATCTACAAAATGTGATAAGAAATAAACAATTTCAAACACCTCTCTTATGAAAAAAAAAATAATGTGCGAGCAATTGCAATAGTGGCGCACCCTGTGTGTAAATGCAAAGTCTGGACCAGGAAGGGTTTCAGGTCAGAGGTTGTGATTGGTTTGTATCTTCCTGGGCGCTGTGTTTCTCGCCATGCTATTTGCTAGATCACTGCAGCACCATATTTAGTATATAATGCGACATTATTGAATCCATAGCAAAAAAATTTACAATGACACAGTCATCTATAAGCCGTGGCAGAATGAAAGGAACCAAAATACCTGTTTAAAACAGAACAGCTAATGATGACTATTTTTTTCTAGAAATAACCCTTGCTGAACCGAAATCTGTCAAAAAAAAACAAAAAACAAAACAATATTATTTACTTGATGGTTCCTAGAATTTAGGTTTTAAAGGATTTCCCTGGTAAGGGGTATCTAATCCATTCCCTTTGTATCTAAAATATAGAATCATGGTTCATCTTTAAGTTCAACAGCTACATGGTCGTATACAGTTCATTAACTCTGATCATCATGTTACCAATCAAGGCCATGGGACAGGCTGCCCATGTTATGATAGACAAACTTTGAAGTTCTATTTCACTATAAAACAAGAACAAAATCCTGAACCTGTTCAGTGATATGAAAATTTCCTAGTGTAGCTGTTCTCACACAGAGAAGTCAGTCCACCAATTCACATACTTAACATAAATAGCATAAAATTTGCAAGTTTATGAAGGCGGTTACTGTATTTGTTTTCTTCTCTCTGAGTGAAAAAAAAAACAACCAACTCCAACCCATACAATTCTGATTTGGCAACATTAGGAAACTTACTAAGTCGGGCAAAATTTGGGATTTCTCGACTATTTAAAAAGGCTTCATAATAAAAATATTCTTAATTCGTTTTTATCCCCCTGATACTGTGGGTGGGCTTACGTGTAGATGAGCAAAAGAATTGCACTATTATATTGCTTGTTTGCGATTAAGTAAGAGATTTTGACAAGACTAGAGGAACACTTTTGGTGTCAACCCGAGCGAGGTTTAATTATTTGTGCTTACATTATGGTGATTCATATGCGGATATCTATTTATGAAAATAATTAATTCAAAGACAATACGCTATCAAAATAAAACTGTTATTGTCTGCTGCTTCAACAATAAAAATTTTAAAAATTTTACCCAACGGATTTATTAAAGACACATTTTTTTTGTAAAGCTTAACTTTTCTAGTTGATGGTGGAAAACTGTTATAAGTGTATGATACGGATCATAACAAAATCTTTACATTTAAGTCTAAATTTAAAAAATAAACAGCAGTATTTTTTTACCTTCATAGAAAGGCCTCTACTATTCTTTCACCGCTAATATCGCCCCTTATAGAAAACAATCACGCTCTAAAAGACAAACGCATCCTGCTAGAACATTGGAAACTATAAATATAATCGGCATAAACCTGATTCGCTCCATTAAATTTAGCTCAGTAACGAATTCCCTCCCCTCTAAAACCAAAAGCTTACGCACTTAAACTGCTCTTTTTAGGGTAGAGCGGGATTTTTTCGACGCCCAAACAAAGACTCCTAACAAGATAAACCAACTGTCGTTAGCGGAGATTCCCCAACAGGAGCTTAACGAACTCGCTCATGCTTGGGTCATTGATTGTCCACCCAGGAATCCTATGACAGGCCATTCGGCTCACGATAATGGTCAGTTTGCTTTTGTATTCTCTTCTCAGCTCTCCTTTTTTTCTCTCTTCCAAACTCATGCTATTCTTTGCCTCAGACTATCTATAATAATAGGTATATCTTTCTATGGCTCGCCTACCCATTTATTGTCTCTCGCCTTTCTTGTTTCTGAAACACTTCAAAGAAGTTCAGGCTTATAGCTGGCGAAACATACTCACAATCATCTGTAATAAAAGCCAGAATCTCACAACCGTGGCTGGATTTGTGGTTTAGGTAAATTATCAGATGTAATATACTTTTTTTGTAAGCGTAAAAATGACTTAAATAACACTAGCCCTCACTCCTCTACCTGGAAAAAAAAACTGGTTGTATTTGTACAAAAGAAAAATAAATGATAAGTGATCAAACGCTGGTCGCGTAAAAACAAGACTATATTTTAGAATGTCAAAAAGTAGTACGTCATAGGACGTTTCCAGGCCTATGTTTTAACTTCATTGCGTAACAAAATCAAAGAAAATCTCGAAATTACTTATTTTCCAAGAATCAGGCTACCAGCCCCCGCCCCCCCACCCTTCTCTCAAACTCCAAACCCTTATGTCAAATCAGGTGATTAGCAGCGGACAAGAATAAAACATGTCGGGAAAGGAACAAAAACAACAGAAAAGTTTATTACAGATTTTCATGTGGTACAAACTCGATACTTTTCAATACAAGGATCCCATTCAAGTTTTTTGAATATGGCTGAAAACCCTGGCGCTACGTTCTCACGTAAAGAAACAGCACAAACTGTGTCATTTTGGGGTACTGAATTGTCAATATTCATGGGATCAAAATTGTTTGAATTGTGTGCTCAGTCAGCATCTCAGGCTTTAAAAAAAACGAACCCCTCCCCCTCCCTCCGACCTCAGGAAAATAACTGGAAAGCGGTACCATGTGAACAAGACTACCACCATGGAAAGAAAAAATTGGGGGAGGGGGTGAAAAGGAT
>BMAT01008082.1:31494-43034 GCA_019649035.1 Elysia marginata | reverse complement strand
CCAACCAGGCTCATGAATTGAACTCAGGGTCTACAAAACCAGTACATAATGTATGTAGTTGGATCCGGGGTCCACCTATCCTAAAAGCTTGATTTTGGTTAAGTGGACCCCGGGGTCCACCTATCCTAAAAGCTTGGTTTTGGTTAAGTGGACCCCGGGGTCCACCTATCCTCTACCTATAACAATATGTAGGAATCTCCAGTTTCGCAAGTAGGAAAGAGCTCAGGATTTCCACATTGGGGTACCATTATTTATTTGAGTTAGAAATTGTTTCTCACTATCCTTCCTTTCATGAATCAGTTTACAATGTTTGTAATTTAGCATTTAAAATAAGTATTGCATTGCACAAGACCTTAAATTTCCCAAAAATCAGATAGAACGTGAACTTTTAAGGCTGAGTGCAGTGGCACCTTTGTAGTTGTAAGGAAATCCTTTCAGAGCCCCAGAGTCAGAGGCAGAAATGAGGTTCTGGTTTCTACTCTGACACAACTCCAAGATTGACAAAGTCAGTTGACCTTAATCTTAGCCCGTTGGCGCTGGATTAGACAAGAAGCTAAGTTGATTGATTGGGTTGGCAGAAACTCTTCAAGTTAAAGTCTCATTTTAAAGAGAAACTGACAATGGAGAGCTTGGCACAGTGGCAACTTGGCGGATCTACCTTAAAGTTAAACCTTGAGGCACCAGGACGGCCTTATTTTATCGCATGTAAGATATTTTTAAAAGCTTTAAAAGAGAATATCTTTTGCATACAAGCTAAGACGTCGGCGTTTCAGCTCAGATGTGTGCGGTCTTACTCTTCATCATATTTTCATGTTTCAAATATTAGGCAACATGGCAGTTCTTACGAAATGAAAAGAAATATGGCAGCATAAAATATTTAAGCACAGGCCGCACTGCTTGAACTAGCTGAAGTGTACCTCTCTTTTAAAACTGATTGAGTCCCAAGGTGCCAAACAACTTCTTACTCCTTAGATTTGAACCCACTTTTCAGACGCAATGCTAATTTTGTGTAAATTTGAGATCTATGCAGCTAAAAATTACTCAAAGACCATCATATTATATATCACTATGGATTTTAAAGATCTTCAGTTTCGTATAATTTATACCTTTAGAGTCCTTCTAAGATCTATTTAGACCAAGCCCGGGGCAAAGCTCTGAGGACTCTACCGTTGACAGCCAGCGGCTTGTGGGACTCAATTAGTTAAAGAGTACCCTATATCTATACTTTAGTTTATTGTTGGGTACCCTGGCAATCGAATGGCAATCCGCAATGTACTGCCCCAGGGCCAGACGAACTGAAGTCGTAAAACAGAAAGTTAAATTAATATGAGTCTGGCTTACGTAGAGCCTTTAGAAGTATTTGTCACCTAGAATCTACGGAATCACTTCCATACCGACGCGCCACTTTGAAATTAATTTAAAGCACTAGATAAACTTGTCACCTGCTACAATATGACTAATCCAATGTTAATGGATGAATATTCACAGGACATTGGTCTAGCGCGTTGTATTTTTATATAAATGGAATTTTCTTTCACCACTCGGGACAACGCAAGTGTATATGTGACGCCATTTTGTAAACAGACTTCCTTCATTTCGTTACTTTTACTGGCGCGTCGGTATGGAAGTCTTTCCGAATCTACACAGTAGATCTATCAAGATATAGAGATGTCAAATGGTTTTTGAAAAATAAACTGAAAATGATTATCTAGGTCCTAGAACAAGTGCCATAGACACAAAGTGTACAATTATACAATAGATCTAGATCTAGATCTAGACAATAATTAATGGATAAAAAACCGGTAAAACCTCAAATTTGACATCCTGCATAGATTTATAACTTGACTCTGATTCAAGAAAATTACGACAAAACTTACATATCAACGAATTTGAGCGAAATCTAAGCGATAGGCTCGATGTATAGAGAATCTTGATCTAGTATCTAGATTTAGACGTATAACGAGGTCCTCTGGATGTCTAGATCTAGATCTTTTCTCAGGAAAATCTAGGTAGGCCTTTGCTGTTGGTCTGTTAGGCTACTCACTGAACAGTGAACATTGAACAAGTAAACACAGCTATCTTTTCCTTTCGATTTCACTGAAGCTCGGTAGTGTCTATTTTGAAAACCAGTTTGAGTTCTCATTGGTTGGGTTATTATAATCTTCAAAACCATCAACTTACTGGGACTGCTCGGAAATTGTAGTTTTAAGAATGTATGAAACAAGTTATTCAGCTATCAAGGAACAAGATCTAAATTAAAGAATACAACATGTCAAAGAAATAATAAAACCAGATATTGCAAGCAGAATCGAACCATTATCGGTGTATTTTACGATTCCTTGTTTTCTGTTATATCAGAGACGGCGCTTGGGATAATTGGAAGCGTGCTGCCACACTTTGATGTAAGGAACACTCGCATACACCACACCCAGTCACATTATCCTGACATCGGGCTGACCAGGGTTAGCTTTATATTCATAATGCCAGAAACTAAGCGGGTCAACTGCCAATACATGTACCAATTTTAAAGTGCTTGGTTTGACTCAGCCGGGGATCGAAACATGCACCTCTCGATCTCTGGGCGAGTGTCTAACCCCTCGCCACACAGCCGGTGATGTAGTGACAAAAAAGTCAAGAAATTCATTTAGTTCTTTTCTTTTTTTTTCTTTTTGTTTATGTCTTATTGTCGTATTTTTGACTATGGTGTGTAGGCCTATGTATTATTTTTTTTACATCCAATTTTTTTTTACATTTAATGATCTAAAAGCGATTATTGACTTTCATGCACAAAATAAATAATTCATAAAAAATGGCGCTATTAGAGAAAAGCTACGATCAAACTTGACATGCATAGCTCAAAAGTTAAGACAGAGAAAAACATGACATGCATAGCCTAAATGAAAAAAAAGCTCACCAAACCTAAGCTAGATCTAGGCTTAATACATAGGCCTACTCTAGTTAAAATATCTTTTATATTTACATTGATTTCTAGATTAAATTCAACTTTTAGACCTTAAATCTAGAGTTTAGAGAGGCTTGTGCTAATGGATACATTTATATTTTGCCTCATGCTTAAGATTTTTTTTATCTAGAATTGTGCGGTAATAAAAATCAGCGATGTACTTAGTCGTCACAATTTTTGCGTCCCTTTTATCAAGTTCAAACAAGCAAAACAATGAAAAAAAAAAAAAGAAAACTATATGTACATGCGAACATTTTTAATCATATCGATATTCAACTACTCTCATTCCATGCCCCAGAGAAGAATTACTAGTACCGGTAATAGATACCGGTCAAATGACACTACTTAAATTATTTTACGCTCGGTAACATATCAAATTTAAGAGAACTATGCTATATATTATTCTCAGGTAGGGCATATCAACCCACCAAAAAATAACATAAAAGAAAGAAAATGTGAATAGATACAAAGCAAAAAATATTAAGAAAAAGGATTTCTAACATAGAATTACAAAAGTTTATTTCAAAAAACATCAAAAGAAATCAGGAACAACATCATGATAATAATAAGAAGATGGAAAAAAATACGCAACACAATCATGCGTGAATAGACTCCTTTTAAGTACCGGTACAAGCTTTATCATTGTACATACATGAATTAGCCTCAAAACCTTCAAGAAAATGTAGAGTCTAAATTTAGGACATGTAGAGCGACAACAGCAATCCATGGTACTATTGAATAATTGCGGTCCGTCGAGACTATGTCAGTTCAAAAGAAATATATCGATTCGACTAGTTGAACAGGTTATTGTTTACTTTTATAGTCAGGAAAAATCTTTTATAATATCATTTTGGGCCAATTTCTTATTAAAATGAAAATTTGTAAACGAGCTATGTTATTTATAAGTTTAACGAGTCTATATGACCTGTTGAAGTACCGTAGTCAACTCGATATGTTTCAATCAAACTGGCAAAGTTTCGACAGACCACTTTAAGAGTAACCTACCGAGAGCAAGTGATAAGATAGCTTATGCACAGCGATATTTAACATTTGAGTATCAAGGCCACCAATCCATATTCAAAAATTATTCTGAATTCAAAAAAGAATGAGAAAAAAACCTCATCTGCAAGCTTACAAAATGATGTTGGAAAAATTTGTTACTCAAATATGAAATGCATGTTATTAATTAAGCTCTTCTTCCCTTTTGTCTTTTAAACATTTCTTTATCATTATTCCTGCTGTTTTTAATCATTATCTGTCTGACTCTCTCTCTCTCTCTCTCTCTCTCTCTCTCTCTCTCTCTCCCCTGCTTTGTTTTTCTTTTTCTATGTTTCGCTCATTTCCTCCATTTCCGTCTATCCTCTCACAGACAATTAATGTTGCATAATGCCCTCTTTGTTTCGCGGGTTTCTTTTTATCAACCTTACCACCCCCACCCCCCCAAATTAAAAAAAGAGAAAAGAAAAGAATAATTTTAACTAATCTAAGAAAAAAAATGATTGATTACTTTTAAGTCCTTCCGACCTATAAAACATTAGGAGGTATGGCTAAAACTATAAAAGTAGTTTTAAAATACTTTCTAGAAGCAGATAAAAGCCTACAGTTGTAAAATAGGCATAATCAACAGGAGCTAGATAGCAAGAAGTCTTCAGAGAATAAAAATTCCTCACAGCAAGTGTTTCGGCCGCTGAGCTCCCAAGTCTTCCAACTCTAATGGAGCTGGGTCACATGTAGGACATAAGCCACAGATGCCTCGCTGCTATCCCCCCCCCCCCTTCTTGCCTGCTTTATGAATCGAACCCAGGAAGACAGTGTGTGTTTACTGTTACAGATCTGGTGTCCAACCACTTCAGCCAACTGAACTACTGCGCCTAATGATTAGAGCTTTCTCACTCCTCATTAAACAACTGCTTGTTTGTCTTGGTCCAAACCCCACCTGAACGTTTTCTGCTGTTTTAACTGGGAGTATTTAGGCTTTGGTTCGTTTGTTGCCGCTGATGGAGAGTTGGCTCAGAGGGTTGTAGGCTGATCACCTAACAAATCCTGTGGCGCCGATCTCAATTGGAAGTATCTTAGCCTTGTCGCCAGCTTCTTCTAGAACTTTGGTCGAGTCTAGGTCTCACCTGGATGAATTGCAGTGTCGAGGGTGAATGGATCACAGCGCCACGTTCACTTGTCAGACCTTATTGCGGTTTTGGTGGCATCATGGTGCTTTATATCGTTCTGGGAGATGTCCTGAAACTACCCAATCATCACATCCGCCAATAGCCATTGCAACTCTCCTTCGTTTTATACCATTTATTTCAAGTCTCTCGTCGTTAAATTACATCTGGGTTTGTTTAACCTTATATTGTGTCACCCAAAATTAATTCCGAGATGTTCTTCATAAAACCGAAGTTTCTCATGATGATTTGACTGTGCAGAGACAAACCGTCCGCACGGGAAGAGCACGTATAGCTCTGTCTGACACCTCCCTTTATGTAGGTATCTTATCGGTAATTGTTAACTTGATAACTGTACTTGGTAATCAAATGTTGTGTATTGATGAATTGGCCTCCGGCCTAATAAAGCTATTGAATTGAATTGTTTCAAAATGCGTGTATGCTCATTAACTTGGATTATCGTTGTCTGTTGCCATTACGTTTTTTTTTAATTCGAAATTTCTCTTATTTCCAGAGCACATTGATTGAAGTTCGCAACATGTAGATCACATTTTTTGTTCCCCTTCCTTCAACCAAACCGCACTGTTCAGATATTTCAGGTTTCGTTTACTTTTATTTTTGACTTGCATCATTTAAATTAAAAGTATGCTTATTTTGGTGATGTGACTCGTGTGTCTAGTTGTTCTATGTAAATCACATTCCGTTGCCCTCGATTTCTTTGTCAGAGCTATGAAGCTAGATTGAAAAATGCCTATCGGAATATGCCCTGTGTGGTACTAGTAGGCCTAAACTAGCGATACGTCTTTGTCAACTCCTTGGCTATCAAGTGCTCTTGTTATCAATTCCACTGATAATAATGGCATCTGGCCCGGTCCCTTAAATAAAGACACCCCCTTAAACTAGTGAAAGCTCTTGATTTTTCAAAAATATTCTGTGTACCTTGAGTGAAGATGCATAAACGCATTCACCTTCCATTTGTACTAAGTCCTTTTGTCGGAACTTTTTAATGAAATTTTCTTAATATTTTTAAAATATGAAATGTAGAGTAAAAGACTAAAAGGGGAATAAATCTGCCTATTCTCAAACTAAAATTTTCGCCATCAGGCCTATTTCAGTATTTGTAATGGTTACGAGACATAATAAGTTATGGGTTCCTTACCAGCAACCAACTGCTTCCAGAAACATGCATTTGAAGACACCAAAGGAAAAAGACTCTAGCCACATTAAAAAATTAGTGAAAATTTCTTTAGTCAAGATTAGAACTCCCTCAATTTTGTTTCTTCCTTTATCAAGTTTGATTTATCCAAAAAAATTTTTTACTCATAGTCATACAATGTACATAATTATGTATTGGTAATGGTATTGTTTTATAATATATCTGGATGTGTCCCGAATGTTTGTCTGAAGGATAAATCTTCCTAAAAAATTATCTTTCATATCTAAGGAGGCCTACAACTTGTACAAGGGTCATTTTCTGATTTTTTCTGTTTTTCCCCTTGAACCTTCATTTGTAATGTAATCCCAACGCTATAAATTTAAATGTAAAATTTAATCGTAGTTTGCTCAGTAGACAAACATTTTGTAAGCTGTGAAACCCCACAAGAATTAATTTCTAAATCAGGAAATACTCTTGCAATGTATTAGAAGAACTATGATTGGTAGAAAATTTAAACTTTACCTTAACTCTTTCCGCGTATAGCAGGTACAAAAGTACGCCAGCAGGTCATTTTCAATGCCTTTTTAAAGTACAAAAATAAAGATTCTGAAACTTTATGACTCTTCCTCAAAAGTTATCTCGGAAATTTGTTTGTATTATTGGTTTGGTAAATAGTGATCAAACATTCTGATGACAAAGCCACTGCTTTTTTTTAGCAATTTGGAGCCTTATAGGGTACTTTTGGCATCCCACATTTTCATGTGGATACACCACAATTATCCTCCACACATGCCCATAGGAAAACTCATGTTTTTTTTCTTTCTATATAATTATAATATGGGATTCCTAAAGTAGGATGTAAAACTACGATAAGAGGATCTATAGGATTAATAAAGCACTTAAAACAATTACAGGAAGACTGGCTGTGAGTCAAATTTATTTTGGCAGGAACAGTTTTATTTCTTGCAAGTTTTGTCATGATTAAAATTTTTCATTCAGCTCATGCATAAAATCAAAATGTAATTTGTTTGCAAAATCATCCAGATTTTACTGTAGTAATAAAGAGGCTGTTTCTAAAACGAACAAAATATCAATAGCACAAATCATCTATTCAGTTCTTTGAATTACTTGCTCAGATAAAAACATCAGAAAAAAGGCAAATAAAAGAAAAATCAAAAGTGTAGAATTGGTAAATTCAAGATTTTTTTAACCATAACAATAATTGATTTTAAAACCTGAATTGAAAAAAAAAAACAATTTATGTGTATCATGAAAAGCATTTCCTATCATAAAGTCAATAAGTTGTATACATATTTGCGTTGGGTCCAAGACGATATATGGCCCTGCCATAATTCCCTTAGTTACACATTTACATCTGAAAGTTCAAAAAGTTGCTAAATGTGGCAGGTAAATATTTTTTTTCTAATTTATCATTTCCAATTTCCTGCCAAACACAAACACATGCTTGGGCACTAAATAAAATTCAATTTTCTCCATTTGGTCACATATGTACTTGCTGAGTGAAAGAAAATACTAATATCTATTTCTGATTTTTAAAAATTTTTCCTCAAGACATAAATATTGCTATACGAGTTTACAAAAATAAGACAAAAAATTGAAAAACATGTACGTAGGCCTATCAAAAGCAAAATTACTGAATTTTATAACTCACGAAGTGCTTATAAAAAACTGGCACTTTTCACTATCAAAACATAAGACAACTTGCAAAAATATGCATACGGTGAAATCTACTTATATTGACATGCTTTCAAAGGTCGATATAATATCAGTATATGAATGTCATTTAATTTTTTAAAAAAAGGCAAAAAGGAAAAATAAAGTGAGGTGGAAGACCCTGATACCAGTACCATTTATGAAAACCAATCGCTTTCCTTCTTTTGATTATCACACAAAACGAACTTACCGGACGTTTGCTTTAAATTTTTCCTAGAGACATAAATATTGCTTTATGAGTTTACAAAAATAAGACAAAAAGATTGAAAACCATGTTGGTACGCCTATCCAAAGCAAAATTACTGAATTTTTAAACTTACAAAGTGCTTGTAAAAAATTGGCACTTTTTACAATCAAAATATTAGAAATTTGTAAAATCTGCTTATATCGACATACTTTCAGAGGTCGATATATAATATTATATGAATGTCGTGAAATAAAATAAAAAGACAAATAGGAAAAGATGAGGGAAGGTGAACCACGCTGATACCATTTATACTAAAACGCTTCCCTTGTTTTGTTTATTACAGAAAAAGACCTTGAGAGACATTTGTTTTGCTGTGTTGTTTGTGTTTCATTTTTATTTTTAGTGGATGAAATTATTTTTAATAAAGCTACAACTTGTTTGGTTTTTCTTTTACCTTTTTGTTTTTATGCTTTTTGAAAATCAATTTAGTTGTCAGAATGTCGAAAAAGCAAAAAAAGGCAGGGGGGGGGGGAAACAAANNNGGAATTTGGAGGTGGCAAAAAAAAAAATTGTCCTGACACTTAAAACAACTTTAAAACCATATGATACTCCATAAAATGATGCATAGAAATATGGGTTTAAAAACATTTTTTCCTCAGTGATAATGGCATGAGAATGTATTGATTGTATGTCTCGCCATAAAGATGAATGAGGCGAATGTCTGAAATCTTAATTTGAAATAATACTTTTTAAAAGAATATTTTCTCCCATTTTCCCTTTCTTTTTTGTATGAACAAAATTTTAATATTTTTTTCCACAAAATCTTGAAAATTTCTTTACATTTAGAAGCTAATAAAATACACTGTAAAAAAAAGAAAGAACCAACGCTCCACAATGTAAAAATTGTGACCTTCAACTCAATCCCCCTGCTGATCATGAGACATGTACAGTAAAACCTCGTTATACCGCCAATAACGGTGCCACCATAAAGTTGGCATTATGAAGAGAGTGGTGGTACAGCGAGCAAAACGAGGGACCCGAAGGAGGCAAAAAATTTCAACAACATGACGACTATTGCCAAGCATCACATGCCTAGAGTAGACCTATCCCCTTTCTCACCTTATTCCTGTCCCTCCCCCATCCCCCCCTCTCTATCTCTCTTTGTCTTTCACACGCGCTCGCTGGCTCTTGTCTGTCCATGCAACCATCAGCGCCGCGCCTTTTGTGTGTGTGTGTGTGGAAAGTGATGAGGGAGGGGCAGACAGAGAGTAGGTTAGTGCGGCGGCTAGGCTTTGTGGTTTTACGCTGGCGGTATAGCGGGCATTTTTTATCATGTTTACTGATATTATGTACGGCGGTAGGGACTGGCGGATGGCGGTNNNTGTACGGCGGTAGGGACTGGCGGATGGCGGATGGCGGTACAAAGAGTAATTTTACTAATTTATATAGCAGCCAAACGGTACTGTAGCCAAAAGCACGGGAATGGCGGTAAAGCGGGGGGCAGTATGACGAGGTTTCACTGTATGTCACACATCAAACATTTCATCATTCATAGACCTACGCAGCCACATCTACATTAAAACTTAAAACTTTCTATTTCTTTTAAAGTCTTAACTGGTTTTATGAATACAATGTATCAAAATTCTAGAACCATCATCTAGCTTGTAATGTACAGAGCAAATAACAGCATGAACAATGATGTTTGACGAGTTATTTTTAAATCTTTTTTTTTTAATTTTGTAAATAAATGCCAAAAGTGTCAAAAATGGACGTTTCTATTTTTTTAGAGTATTTCTCTTCAACTGACCACCTGAAAAAATTGAATCTGTTGACTGCATACTTGAGTAGCAAATAAAGAAAAAATGATTTTAAAAAGTCAAATTTCAATTTGAAGTTTTAGTTTTAAGTACATACATGTGCAATGTATAAAATGTAAACCACATAACAAATCTCTCTCTCTCTCTCTCTCTCGGTTTACCTGTCTGACCGCGTGTCTTTAAGTGTACATCTTTCTCACGGCAGAAACATATGCTTTATATACAAACACAATTTTTTGTCTAATTCATTCACACTCTAGTCACACACACCTTCTAGCACCAAAACATTGAATTGTTTGCAAAGAAAAAAAAAACAACAAAGCTCTACGTCACACAAAACGCTCTGTCTACAACGAACAACTTCTGGTTACGCTTGTTTGTGTAGGCGTCTATGAGGAGGACAAACTCACGACCACAGATTGGTGCAGCCGTCTGAGTGAGATTGCAGGCTTCCTCATCAGTGAGATAGCTTCTGCTACACCCCACCAGACCCAGGTCACAGTCGTACTGACCCTTGAGGAAACTCTGCAGGTTGTCAAGCTGTCAAGGTTGGAGAGAGAAAACAATGGCTAAATTTGATAGGTAAAAATTTAAAAAAATTGTTGCACTACCATAAAATGAGTTCAGTTCTACTAATAATCAAATTGGACAATTCAGACATTGAAATTAGGCTGGACAACATAAATCTGAACAGACGGCTGATTGATGTAGTCTGTTTTCTAATTCTTCACAAGAATGACTCAGAACAAATTCAATAAATCAGAAGAAGTCTAACACTATCGTCTCTCTATGTCTTAAAAAATATTTGTTCAAATACAAGGAAATGCTGTACACATGGTGAATTGAAGTAAAGTAGAATTACACTGTATCCTGTGGATTCATTGTATTTCAAAATGATCACCCTAAAATTCTGAGTCTTTTAAAAGTTTCAGTCGCTCAAAGGTTCTTATATGAGACCTTTCATAAGAAAATTTTGCTCAATTAAGACGTTTTAGATTTTGAGTGTTACATTCCACAAGGAGGGAAATAAAAATGTTCCCTTTATGAGAATTTAATGAGAAGTCATAATAAAAATGTAATACCATTTGGACATAAATACCAATCTTAATTTAATAAATTTGTTTGTTTTTTTTTTATCATCAAAAGGCAACTCACAGCACATTTTAAAACACGCTTGGCTGGAAACACGAGAAGTCTGATTGGTTACCTGCGTGTGACTGTCTTGATTCTCCCCCAGCGAGAACGCACAAGGCTTCCAGGTGGTGAAGTGGTGAATCGGTTCCTTCTCATACCAGTCAAGCTGAACGGCTGCTTTGCTTTGCTTGGTCCTTGCTGTGGACAGCGATGAACCTGCCTTGGTTGGGTTACCCGGTATTATACATGATTATACATGATTAACCTTTTCCCATCACACCGCATCCGTTCGATGCGGCGCCTGTCTATTCTGCCCGTACACACCTGATGATTGACCTAAATATACCGTTAGAGCCAAGCCGCATCGGCCCGATGATCCCATAGTTTG
>BMAT01008081.1:149555-164472 GCA_019649035.1 Elysia marginata | reverse complement strand
TTTTTAAAATCAGGTCTGTTTTGAATATAGATGAAAGTTACTCATCTATATATATACCTGTGTTTCGGCAGCAGGGTTCAGACCCAGTTATAGGTGTTTTTACTTTTTATCCTTGTAAGAGTTCTTGAAAGTGCTCCGCTGAGGCATGGTCAGTGGACAGGCCAAATTGGTTCAGCTAATGAGCAGTTTTTAGAGGGAACAGGCAGGGCATAGGCAAAAATTTTTACTCTTTTTTTCAGGTTGCTTGCTCAGCATAATAGGGTTAAGTTAAAGATACAGATGATGCTATTTGGCACTGTAAATGACTTGACTTTGTTCTTTGCTGGGACACAGGTGACAAGTACAGAGGATGGAGGCTGGTACAAAGCTGTGATGGGAAACAGGTCAGGCTACATCCCTGCCACATACATCAAACTGGAAAAACATGAGTACGCAAATCAGTTAGATTTGATTTTTTTAATATTATTTTTAGATATTATGCTTTGTTTTTGTTTTTTTATCTCAAGTAGGATTAGGAGTTTAAAGAATTGGTATCAAGCTAACTCTGTACAGTGATCATTATCTAAAATATGTTTTAAAGCCTACAATGACATTCCCCTACATATATTGGGTGTTGAATTGTGATTCATAATGACAATATTTTTATTTTTGACATTAGTTATAATATTAAGCACCTAGGGTGTTTGAAGCATTGCTTGTCCTCAGTTTCAGCCTTGAGAAAAAAAATCTAGTCATTATAAAAACTTTTTTTCATCTTTCTCAGTCGCTTTTGAAATAACAATTATAAAATTAAAAATGTATGACATAATTTTAGATATCAGTTTCTCAATTTTTGTTTCTAAGTCTCATAAAACAAGAGAAGAAATTTTTGGAGGATGCTAAATTGAATGTTTAACTTGCGCCCCTATTTACAAAAGTTACCTCAATTTTATCAAACAAATTGAAATACAGTAAAGATTTCAAGCTACAAAACAGCTTTTTACAAAAAGTTTCTTTAATTTTTTTAGATATCAGTATAGCCTGCGTTTAAAAATTATAACTGCCAGATGCTCTCTCTCTCATACACACACTCGAAAAGAATCAATCTAATCAAAAGTTAACTTAATAATAGTTGGCTGTATTATTTATTATAAATACAGATTGCTAAAAGAATGTTGACTGTTTTATTTTGTTTTATTTCACAGTTGGTACCACCCAATAACAAGAGGTGAAGCAGAAAAGTACATCTTAAAAGTAAATTCTTTGGGATCTTACATTTATCCTGATGGCTTCTTCTTGATAAGAAAAAGTGATAAAGAATTTGCTCTGTCAGTGAAGTAAGTACTGGTACAGTAGAATCCTGTTAGCTCCTGTGAATTTCTAAGGGCTTTGTGTTGCTAGGAGTTTGCATTAAGGAAAAGTTTATTTCATTGAAAAAATAAGGAATGTCACTCTATATAGTTCATTGAGTAACTAGGAAAATAATATATATTTTGGCATTTGTAGAAATTATGGGCTTGTATTTCTATCTCATAAAGATGTTGGAGCAATTTAAATATTTATTTACTTTTCATGGGGAAAAATTGAGCTGTTGTTTCACTCAATAGATATTGCTTAGAAAGTTAAAAAAAAGTGTCTGTGTTTAACTTTAAGAGGAATCTTTAAACCAATGTTTTTTGTTTTTTTTTGTAAAGAAGATTGGCTAAATAAAAAGAAAAGAAAGAAAATTTGGGGATGCTTTTTCTTTTTGTCCAAATAGAAAATTTGTGTTTAATAGATATCACTGATTCCTAGACCCAGGCTCTTGCTAAGATCAATTGACCTGCTGTACTTTTTGTTGCTGTAAAATCTATTATAAAGTCTAAATATGAGATGTTGGAAGTGCAGATCCCTTTTGAAGAAAAATAAAAACTAGAAAAACCAAACAAACTATTAAGGTAATATGCTTAAGTTTTTTGTTGCTGTAATGCAGAACTTATTTAAAAAAGCAGCTTAAATTAAGTACCTAGAAAACTGCAGTGGTTTAAACTCCAAATCTACAAACTTTCAACAACCTAAGAGAAATATTGAGTTAGGTGTAAGTCCTTATACAATCAAGTCCACATATAACAGCTTGTGTTTTAACGGCAACATAAGTTGATATGGCATTTTTCGGCGCCCCTTTTTCTTCTGTTATAATTGAATAAACTTTTATGATTATAATGCCACCAGTGACCTTAATTTTTGCTACAACGGCACTATGGGTGGGCGGAGCTATGGGGGTAACTAGGAACAAGATCTCACTAATAGTGATCAGTATGCTGACTTCATGGTTCAGCGACCATTGCAGTCACACCAACACCCTAGCCTCGCCCTTTCTCTCTCAGATAGTTTCATCCTTTATGCCAGCCACACAAGGCCTACCTGAGTGCAGGTATCAACACAAAATAGTCTCTTGGTAATGACAGTTATCACTGATAGGTCAAAGAAATCATCACTGCTTCTCCTAGCTTGCATTTTGCCTTCTCTTGCTCAGCAGTCAGGGAGTCAGTCCTTTGTTAGTTGTACTGGTATCACTAGTGATCTGTTGCATGGTTAGCATTTCCTTAGTTTAGGGGATACAAAAACAATGAATTCTGTATAAAATGCCGGATTGTAAGTGGGTGTGGGGTGGGAAAGGGGTAAGTCTAGAATAGCCAGCATATTTATGATGGTAACTAACATTCTTTCTTTGGTACAGACATTTGATTCGTCACAAATGTAGATCAGCAAGAAAGGATTTACATCTACCCCATTAATTTGCACCTAGTTTACTTGCTAAACACTCTAATGACTGAATTTATCTAATCTATTGTCAAAATCATAGATTTTACTGATAGGTACTTCTCTAAGCTCTATATGTTTTGCAGAGCTTAGAAATTACAACGGCTTCAACATCAACAGATGTCACAAAACGCAAAAGCCTTAGCCTTTAACAAAAGGTGGCTGTATTATTAAGGCAACTGGAAAAAAAAACTTCAAAGGGAAATATATATGCGAGAAATAAAGATTTGCATGTAAAACACTCTTTATTGTAACACCTGTAAAACTTAACTTGATTAAAAAAAAATCACAACTGATGGATTTTTTTTATCTCTTTAAAGCATGAGTCATGGCTCATTTGTCAAGTGCCATAAGCCCCTTTATCTTCTACCAGTGAATGCTTTTTAAACATGAATTTAAGTTGCCCCTATTGTCTTCTGTTATAACGGCACTTCAAAAAAAGAAGTCCTATTTGTGCCGTTACATCAGAGTTCTACTGTAATATGATTGTTTCCCTGGGATACACACACAAACTAAAATCATGTTCATTGATTGTTTCCCTGGAATACACACACACCAAAATCATGTTCATTGATTGTTTCCCCCGGGATACACACACACTAAAATCATGTTCATTGATTGTTTCCCTGGGACACACACACGAAAATCATGTTCATTGATTGTTTCCCTGGGATACACACACACTAAAATCATTTTCATTGATTGTTTCCCTGGGACACACACAGACTAAAATCATGTTCATTGATTGTTTTCCTGGGATACACACAGACTAAAATCATGTTCATTGATTGTTTCCCTGGGATACACACACACCAAAATCATGTTCATTGATTGTTTCCCTGGGATACACACACACTAAAATCATGTTCATTGATTTGTTTCCCTGGGATACACATACACAAAAATCATGTTAATTGATTGTTTCCCTGGGACGCACACACACACCAAAATCATTGAAAATCAACTAAATTAATTTTGACTTAAACAGAATTGAAGATGAAGGTTAATATGCCTAAGTTCTCTTTTTCTATTATGGAATATAGAGCTATAGAACTAAAAAAATAAGTCTTTTTTACTTCTGTCTACCACCAGGCATGAAGACACAGTCCAGCACTTCAAGATTCTCCTGGATGGCAACAACAAATTCTACATCTGGCCCAACAATGTTTTCTTCTCCATCAACAAACTTGTGGAAAACTATCATGCAGAGAATGTGTCAGGCGACCAGAGGAAGATTATAAAGCTGAGAAATGTAGAGCCAGAGGTCAGTAAACAAACGCAGCCTCTGTCACTCCTTCCAGCTGGTTAAATATCAAGTTAATGGGCTCAAGACGGCTTTCAGGGATAGAAATATTTCAACTTTTTTCAGGAACTCGAATTTTTAAAACTTTTTGCTGCATTCTTTAGAACATCTTCAATGTTTAAACTGTTGCTTATGTGACTATTGATTGCAGTAATTTCAGTTTTCAGCATTTCTGTGGATATTGGTGGCGGTTGTCTTAGTTCTGTGAACATTTCCACAGCTTTCTCCTGGAAAATAAATTTGAGGAGAAATTGTTTCGTAGAGCCATTTGCTGACATTTGTTTCTGCAAAGTCAAAATCAGTATTGAACCAAGATGGCTGCCAAAATCTTATGCAGTATTACAACTAGAAACTTACACAGACAAAAAATACGAGCAGTGGCTCTTTTCTTTAATTTTTCTACTCCCTCAGTTTCAGTCATGAGGAATGTCAAGAGTGATGCCAATTTTCCATAAATTTGTCGATATCCTCAAGAGTAAAATCTGCTGTAAATGTTCTGTTAAAGATCTGTAAAAACGTTTAAAATCTGTCGTAAGATTGTGCTCAGCCATCGGCATTAATTTTTTTTCCATTATTAGAGTCAAAGATTACTTTGCCGTTTTGTTTATTACGTTGATTCCGTATGTTTGGTTCCTGAAATCTAGTGTCATTGAATGAACCACGATACTTTTAGGTGAAATAACTTAGTGGTATCTGCTAGGTTGGCCTGGCTATAGTGGCATTCACAAGGAAGGCATATACAAAGAATACTAGATATTCCAAGGAGCATAGAGCATGGGCGTCTTACAGTAATTGCTCTTAGTGGAAAAAAATATAGATTATAGTCTTCCACCGCCGAGGGCAGTCTCAAGACTTTACTTATTTTCCCCAGCAGGCCAATACATACCAAAGCAAATTCAACTCATATTTCAGAGCATTACAGCACAGCTGCCTATTAGGCGCTTAAATACTAACATTCTACAAATTTCAAGCACTGCCTATAGCCAGGTACCCATTTTACAGGTGGGTGGAACATAATCTTGAGCATTTCAAACCACTCTGGCATATACACATGTATCACAACACAAAACATATGAGCCCCATCCCACAAAAACAGACCTACAAGAACACCAAATGACACAAAACAAGCTCATTGTTTTTTGTTTTTTTTCCAGAATTCCCAAAGTAGAATTCCTTAAAGTGTAATTATTTTTCATGCAAGAATGGCCCAATGCCACTTTATAAAGAAAATATCAAGAGAAGTCCATTTGAAAAGAAATTTTATAAGGTTAAACAAAATCTATAAAGCTTGATGGGCCGCCTCATGGGCTAATTTTAGGCTAGATAGACTAGATAAGATGTAGTCTAGATCGGTCAAGGTTCAAAAGCAGGGAAAGACAATGGGGAACAAAATTAGTCTAGATAAGATTTGCAAATAACAAGGAGCGTTCACATAGGATGCAAGAATAACATGAGGCACTGTTCTTGCAACGTGCATGAATAGCGTATGGCAGTATTCATGCAGGATGCTTTGACAACAACATAAAAGCCTGTTTTATTGTTGCTCATTTCTTCAGTTCAGAAAATGCACTGGTTGGTGTTTTAATTATTGCTCCTATCAGGAGTTTGGGGTGAGCAGTGGCGCAATCGGCAGGGCGGTTGACCGCTATCTGAGAGGTCCCGGGTTCGATCCCCAGTCTGGGCTAAATTTTATTTGCTCCCCTGTGCCCACCCAGCACTTGATGGGTAGCTAGGTCTCTTAAGACTCGGCGAAAGTAAAGGCGGCTAGGAAAGCAATGGCAAACTACCTCACTATGCCATGTGCCTAGAAAAACAAGGACCCTGCTCCTTGTTCCCCTACGCTCGTGTCGAGTATGGGACTACCTTTATCAGGAGTTTAGAAGATGCATTGGTTGGTAAAAACCTGCACCTGCTTTAATTATTGCTCCTTGAGTTTGGAAGGTGCAGTGATTGGTATGAGCCCACAGCTATTTTAAAAAATTAATTGTTACTTTAGTTTTGAGTTCAGAAAATGCACTCAGAGCTGCCAATCAGTATTGATTTCAGTATTTTAGTACCAGAATGGCTACCAGAATACTGGAGTACTGATGTCAAACCTAAAATACTGAAATTAGCTATCACTTGGGAAAATTTCTGTTGTTACTAATATTTGAGAGAAATCATAAAGTCTGGCTTATAAGATTAGAAGATTACTAGCAAAATGCACTGGATCGTCTTTTTTTTTCCAAAAGAAAATTAATTTATATCTTTCAGAACTATCTTTAAAAGTACTTTATTGAAATTAAAGTCAGTTTAACTTCAAATATCAAGGACTTAACAAATGCGGGATACTTCGGGTCCCATAGATACGTCTTATCTTTATGTTCTAGTTGTGAGTACTCAAATGCTTCAGAAAATACTGAAATGGAGGTCTCTAAGTACTGGAGCTAGTTGGCTAGGGTTTGGCAGCTCTGTGCACTGGCCTGCTGCTGTTTTAAGTGTTGCTCCTCCCTTGAGTTTAGAAGAGGCATGGGATGGTGAAACCCTGTATTTGTAAGATATTTCTTGCTCCTCTCTTGAGTTCAGAAGATGAATTGGTAGGTAAAGGCCAGCTTGCTGTTTTAATTGTTGCTCCTCTCTTGAAGTTATTGTGATAAATCTTACTCTTAATCTTCCAGAAGCCCTTTCTAGAGTAGATCAACCTTTGGAAAATGATCCATCTTTCGGATATAGTCTACAAGAGCACATAATATGATAATTCTTTACCTTTCAAGATGCATGATTAACACAGGAGGCTGTTCAAGCAGGATGTGTCAGTAACACACAGCGCTATTAGTATTACACATTGTGAATGATAACGTCCTTTTTTTAAAAACCAATAGTAGGTTCATTAATATTATAAAAATTGAAATATTTAGTAATACTAACTGCAAAAGTAACATATATGTCTGAGTTTTTCAAGGGTGTTGCTGATCTGGCACATAGTTATAGTAAAAAGTCTTGCTTCATGTTTGGCTTTTTTTCACTAGTCATTTACATCCCTGGTCACTTTGGCAATGATATCTGAAATTTATTAGTTGTTTAAAATGGTAATATTTCCCGATTTAGCAATGGTTTTATATAAAAATAATTTCTGTTCCTTATGTTTTTTCCTGGTTTCACAAGAATGCCCAATTTCATGTTTGATTTGGGGGTCCAGCTGTAATATCAAAGACCTGTGGTTCCTGAGCTAGCGCTTCAGCATTGTCATTGCCATAAGTAATACAGTAATACAGTGGGAGTTTGTTTTACCTTATCACAACCTGTTTTTACTTCTTCCCAAAAAAAAACCCATAGATTCTGGCCTGTAGGCTTAGCCTATGCTACAGAGTATATAAGTGCTGGTTAGATAAGATTTTCTAGTACAGTGTTAATCTTGCATCATAACTGGTGCGAAAATGCATTGATTTATTTTGTTTCAAGGGTTGTGATGCTTAGTTTAACAGTTATTAGATTTGTTAAAATCTGTGAGAAAAGGTAAATGAAACATTCTAATTGGCTATATATCACGATTCAGATACAATTTACTCAGTCTTGAACAAAATTTTAGTACTTATCGTTGTTCTGTTGGTCATCTGTTTGAAGAATTATTTGATTTTACTCTACCCAATCAATTTTTTAAAGGTTTCGATTCTTTTTTCCAGCTCTTCGAAGCATTATATGACTTTACACCAGCAAATGATGAGGAAGTTCCTTTAAGAAGAGGGGACATAATCCGCCTGGTGTGTAAGAGTGACGAGAACTGGTGGGAAGGTGAGGTGCGAGGGAAGACAGGTTTCTTCCCCAAGATCTATGTCAAGGAGTGCGGGAAGTGAGTCATTGCCGGAAAAGACAAGAAGAGGATTAACAGGAGGCTGCCTTCTGCTCCAGTGTAGGACAAAAATTTGTTTCAACAATGGCATGTATATGTGTTTAGTTACACTAGTTGCAATTAGAGGAATTTACTGTCCTCCAAACGGCTTAGAATTTCAACATGGATCATGAAACGTCAGACGGCACTAGGAGATGGTGAACCCTGTTGATACAGTCAGCATTGAAAGATTGTTGAGGTAAAAAATTTATGTATTGTATTAGTAAGTTTCAATTTGTGTTTTGTATGTTTAAAAACATAATTAACTTGAGACACCCTTTATTTAAAGGCTTAAAGTCGACAAAGTTTTTAATTTAGTGCTAAAAAATCTAGTTAATTCACTGGAATCTATGGATGGCATGCAATTCTACAGAAAGTTTTATTTTCACATTCACCAAATGAATTTTGTAAAGTCACTTAAACTTATCTCTTATGCGTACTATTGCCAGAACATTTGGAAACCAGACAAGTTATGTAATACTTGGGGATGATGTCCTTACTTTGCATGGTGTTATTGTGATCGATATAGATTTTTGTAATCTAATAGACCTTTTATTACTGGCGCTTACATTGGAAACTGGTATTTGTGAAAGATATAGGGGTATGATAAAGAGAGAAAGAAAAAAAGTGAGAGAAAGTGAATGATGTACAGACAGAATATGATAGACCAAGACAGACAAATAGACAGACACTTAACAGTTGTGCTTGCATACTTTCAATGCTCAAAAATAAGTTTGACTTTTTATAAAAGTATAATCACATGCCTATGTTTTATATACACATATTTTTGTAATGCTCTCATTGAGAATGAAGGTTTGAATTCTTGCTGGAAGTCTCCTAACAAATTTGTTGTACTGTTGATCCTTCATAGACCAAAGTTACCCTAAGTTTTTCTGAGAGCGTTTGAACCCCGAGATGTCTCAAGGGGACATCCAAACCCTCCATTTTAGTTTGTTCTCTAAGTTTCTTCTGTACCACCCACCTTCTGAGAAATTGCTTATGGGGAAATTTGTAAATATAATTTTGATATCATATGGTTTTTTCCAAGTGTCATTAGTATTAACTGTTTATGGTTTTTAACATGTAGATTATTGATTCTGACGAGGGAAAGTCCCCTTGAAATGAACTTGATTTAGGTGAATTCTCTGTTTATGACAACTGTGGTTTTAGACCTAATCCTTTTTTTCTTTCATGTGGTTTCAAGTTTCTCCATATCCCAAAAACATAAGTAAAATAAACTCAACCAATGAAAACACCGTTTATTGCAATGCATCTGATCTTAAGTAAGGGACTTGGTTCGCAGACATGGAAAGAATATAACTGAAGGAGAGCAACAATAAAGGCTAGCCTTTCTTATAGTTATTTTCATATTGATATCTGGGAAACATTGCCACACAACCCTTTTTATTCTAACATTTATTTAATGACATCAAATTCTTTGAATTCAATCTATCTAAAGTTTCATGAAACAGTCAAGATACTGGTCAACTTTCTAATTGGTCATAGGCAGTGATCGTTAAGGAGACTCAATTGCGTTCGGATAGGTTGTTTTCTCATCCTCCCTCTAAACCTGCATGCCAATCTTTAGTCTTGAAATTTGACAGATTTTTTCTGGCTTAAAAAATATTTGATAAGGTGTATAAAGTTTTCATTCTGTGTTTGATCTGAAGCATCATCTGGTAAATGTCGTACAGCTGCTATCAACTGTCCCATTGAATCTGTTAACAAAGTTGAGACAATTACAACAACAACAACAGGAGAGCGTTGCCATTGTTTACAATATCATATGCTACAACTTACAGGTACATGACAGGACTGTCTTTATCTCAAACATCTTACAAGATTTTCAATTTTTTTGTTTGCCTGTAAGACAGGGTCAAACTGCAGTATGACAAGATAAAGTGAGAGAAAGCTGAAAGAAATGTTACCACAGCTATAGCCTGCTGGAAAAAATGGTAAACGTTATTTTTCTGGATACCTTGGTTTTTTTGTAATACAAACCTTAAAAAATTGTCCCTGGGAAAATAAAATGTATTAGTGCATCCACAAAGTTGCAATATTTGTGATACATAAATTGTGATTTAAAGCTCTAAAAGAATGTCTCACCCCCTACCTTTTGACTCACTTTTTTTCATTTAAAGTGCTCTTTTGCTTCTGTTTCCTAAATGCTATGGTCAAAAAACGTTGACCCTTATGGCTTAAGTACACCATTTGCTTTGGTGTTGGTGAAGGTAAACTTCGAGTTCTAAAAGTCTTAAAGTTAATCTATTTTTTTTCAAAGTCATGAACTTTTATTGTTTCTTTTTTCTTTTGTGGCTTTTGATTTTCCTTTATTAGTAGCCAATTTCTTAAATGTTTGCTTAAACTGGCTGTTGGAATATTCCTTCAACTCTTTGGGCAAACCGGACTTTAATTATTTTGAAATCAGCTACACGATTGTTTAAAAATTTTCTTTTCCAAGAAAACTGGCAAGCCAATGGTTTCATTGTTGAATACAGCTCCACTCATAGAATACTGTGGTATTCAATTCTTGTTAAATTATAATGTAAGAGCTGCCAAAAGTGTGAACCGATTCTCTGTTGAAACGCAAAGATATAAAAATTGTCTGTCTCAACCCTCATTGTTGTCTACTTCATTGTTTAAAACGTGCCTTGGAATGCCTTGCCAAAGGTCAATTCAAAATAGTGAAAGACTAAGGGAGGGAGGAGGGGGGCGGGGGTGGACTATATAAATTTTATCTTTTGACAGAAATATCAAATTAGATGTGTTTACAGTATTCAAGATTTATGGGACCCACTTGCAAGCTGAGAATTAGTCATATGTCTTGCAACCAGTCAAAATGAGTCTTGTATTTGTATCACAGAAAAGCTTATTTCCAAGTTCATCAAACAAAAAAGCCCTATGATGCCTCTGTATGAAGTTATAGCTGTTTGTAGTCGGCAAGGTTAGGACTTGTGAAATTTCAGAAAAGGGAGAAAAGAGCATTTAAAGTTTAGACAGCTTTAAAGGTGTTGAGTCCCCTAGCAACCATACTAATTAAAATTAAACACATAAAACATGAAACTTCAATATGAAACAGGTGAGAAAACTGTTTAGAATTGGTTTTAGAGTCAATATCTCAAATAAAAAAAAATGACTACCGTACACCCACTAAACCTAAAGCCTAGATCTCAAAACTAAGCCAATCAACTTTTGACTCATTTGGACAGAATGCGAGACATATCTTCTTCTTTATCCTTTGGACAATACAACTTTGTAATATTCTTGAATGCACACTGTCTAATAATGTGACTGTAATTTATTCTGTTTCACATGTATTTTAAATTGGATGAAATATAAATGCTTTGCAGTGATAGCCTTAGTGATTTTGATAAAGGGATTTTACTTAATTTTTCAAAAAGTGGCTTTTTCAAACGAAACCATTTTGAAATCTAACATGTCTAAAACTTTTACCATGATGGTAAAAAAATACATTTAGATATTATTTTGTAAAGACAGGAACACCTCTGAATACGAAATGAACAGAGTTTTCCTGTTTGGCTTAGCCTCCTTTCAGAAGAAAATGTAACCAACATTAATGTATTTTGCTGCATCAGTTTATTTGGTTGTTGAATGCGGCATTCCACATTGTTTTATCAGTAAACTGCATTCATGCCAGGCGATGGATATGAATGGAACATTTTTTCTTGCGATTACATCACACCTTCAAATATTATTGCTGTCACACATGTATAAAATTGCACTTTAATGAATTAAAAAAAAGGTTTGTATTTGCACTGCCGTGCATAAACGGACGGACGCATGTTGACATTGGAATTTTGTCTTGCTCTAGCCCCGGGTTTTAAACCCCTTTTTCCCTATTTACATTACATGGTCCTATCGGTTTTATAAAAGGAAACATTATTGTGTTGATAATTTTTCATTTTAAATGTTGATTCATTTTTAAAAAATGAACGCTTTGTTTTCTGTATATCAATGATTCTTACTGCTGCAGACTAATTACGAGTTTTTATACTTTATAGATGTTCCTCATCCAGACAGGCTTTTTTTTTAAATTTTAATTTTATAATTGACAGTAGAGCGTAATCAATTTGTATAACTTTTTTTTTAAGATTGAATTTTAATTACATGTATTTTTTGTAAGTTTTCAACAAACTTTTATAAAATCTTTACAGCTTCTAGGTCTCCTCATCAATCTACGCATTATGTTTGACTTTGGTTGTAGATAATCTTGTATGTTTCAACTTCTCTTCGCTTGTATACTGGTACCCTGCTTCTTCTTCCACAACTGCAAAAGAGTTTTAAATGAACAAAAATTTAATGTAATCGTTCCAGCGTAGGCCGTAAAGAACATTACTTGAGGTAGACTAGATTTGTTTAAGAGTTATAGATAGACTGAATTAAAGGCAACAGCTGTTTTGGCTGGAACTATGGAAATTTTTTAAAAATTAGACTGTTCTGAATTGCATTGAAATAAACCTGAACTTGGCTTGTGACACAAACTACGCTGCACAAGTGACATTAGAAGTTTGTTAATTTAAATGTGGCAATTTTTCTTTTTAAAATTTTCCTGGATCTATGGATGCAATATAGGTGGTCACAAGATCAGTGTTTGCTAATTAATAGGTTCATGAGGTATTTATAAAGGCTGATCAACTAAACAGAGCTTGATTTTTATTATCCATGGAGGCCTAGATCTCGTCAGCATATTCTTCAGCCTTATTCTTGTTTGTTTCCGGTTCTACAATTGCTAATTAACACTCATACATATAGTAATGGGGGATCAGGAGAGAGCAAAAAATATTATTTTGTGTTCTTTGTACAAGATTGTTGTACTTGTAATATCTAAATCATGAAGGTACATTTTTAGTATCCTCAGCTTATAGAAACCTTAGCTCCCTAAATTTTACCCTGGCAGTATTTTCCAAAACACAAGCAGCCAAATGTCACTACCCACTTAATCTATGACTGTATGGCACATCTTCCTGTTCTTTCGTAATTGAGCCATAAGTGACATTATCATTGTAATTTGTTTATTTTTGTTGAAGTACTATTCTCCATGTGGCGCCTGTAAGATAACTCCAAGGTTTTTTTAGTGTCACAGAAATTTCAAACTATTTCAATAGCTCGGCTTTTCCATGCTACAGACATACCTACCTAGATAAACCTTGCCCATTTTATTCTGTGGCATACGGCTGTCGCAAAATTAAATCTTGATTCTCATTGATTCCATCGCAGAATTTGAGAGGGAAAAGCATAGATCAGAATTGTACTTAATACATCTAATCATCTTTACATCTACTGAGTCTGTGGAGACACAAACCCAAAGTAAGGGCCTGACAAAGCAGTAGCAAAGTGTCTTTGCCAATCATCAAGTCATTAGTTTAAAGTTCAAGTTAATTTGATGTGATATGAGAATATGTTAGTTGTAACACAAGGAATAACCACATGACTGTTGACAGTTTTGCATAGTTACCTGCAGTTGCAAATTTTTAACACTGCCCTGTAGGGCTCAAACTTTGATGATAAAGTGACAGAGTGCTCGTAACACACAGTAAAAAGTGGACAAGATAAAGCACTAAGCTAGTAAAAAATAGATAAGATATAGCACACAAAGACAAAACAACATAATTGTGATTGAGGAGTAGATGATTTATACGTTTCCTGCACACAACACAAATTACGTAAAACGTACATACCAGTAATATGAATATTCTGAACACAAGACATGTGTACCATGATAAAATCGTCTCTTAGTTTCACACTAGCACAACACAACAAGGTCAGGAACATATAAAAAGAATGTTTATACAGTCTAGTCCTGATATTTTGAAAAAAGTTTAATTCCAAATTATCTGTAATTTGACTTGTCAATATATTTTATAATAGAGAAATAAGTAAAGGTAAAGGTAGTCCCATACTCGACACAAGCGTAGGGGAACAAGGAGCAGGGTCCTTGTTTTTTCTAGGCACACGGCATAGTGAGGTAGTTTGCCATTGCTTTCCTCGCCGCCTTTACTTTCGCCGAGTCTTAAGAGACCTAGCTACCCATCAAGTGCTGGTTGGGCACAGGGGAGCAAATAAAATTTAGCCCGGACTGGGGATCAAACTCGAGACTTCTCGGATAGCGGTCAACCGCCCTACCGATTACGCCACTGCTCACCCACAAATAAGATTGGCAATTTTATTAAGTTTGAATTAAACAAGAATTTGAATTGTCCAGGTTGGAGTTAGCTGGACTTTATTAGTTATCACACAACAAAACTTAGATCAGACACAACACTGAGAACCCATACCATGTTTCTGCTGTATATTTTTATCCCCTTGTTTTAGATCATTCTGGTACATAAGCATTACTACAAGTTTTTTAAGTACCACCTTTGTCTTTTTAATGTTTGTTTTTGTTTTTGAGATGCTACATTTGCACTAGAATTGCTTATTTCAGTTTCAAAGTCTCACATTCTCTTTAGTTCACATGCACTGCTTTGTAAGTGTTACATGAACTCATATTATTATTGCTTATGAATATAATATATATCAAAATGTATTTATATTTATATCTTATCAACCTGTGAAATAAAGAAATCTAATACCAAACTTGTGTTCTCATGTAATTTATTGTAAACTTTTCAGAGATTTTGTATTTGACAAAATTTTGTTTTCATTCTTTGCCTAAAAAACTAATTTCTTTTCAGTTTTTGAGATTTTAATTCTTTTTCTAAGGTTTTCCTCTGAGCGACTGTGTCAATCTTCAGAGCAAAGATAAAAAGCATTTATGTAGAAACCAGCAAAGTTGCATGATGGCATTTAAAGCAAGAATCAAGTCTAGCAAACTGAAACCGGGTAAATTCAGATACTTGCTGAATTCAAACTACAGTGGAATCCACTTAAAGTCAATATCTTTAAGGGATACTCTTGCTTAAGGTCAGCTCTGTTTCACAGTCCCATTTTTTTTTTACTTTATA